>PVKS010001541.1:0-79593 GCA_004027875.1 Aplodontia rufa
CTCCAGCTAAAAGCTGGGTGTTGCAGCTCTTGGTGTGGTAGAAATTCACCCCAGGAATTTGGTGCTGATCTTCTGGGTCCTTGACTTATGAATTTGAAGAATAAAATCCACGGACAACCACAGAAGGAGGAGTAAAAGGAGTAGGATTTATTTAGGAAGAAGAGCAGAGACTCCTCAAGGCGGAGGGGTACCTGGAAGCAAGGAGACGTCTAGAGTAAATTGATGGAAGGTCCATCACCCCATCCACATCACAGACTATCTTACCATGCACTGGTTTCTTTGCCTCCTCCTGAGAGTGAATTAAGATGAGTATTAGAGTTGAAATACTTTTTTTTTTCTCCCATTGATATTGGAGATAGAATGCATAGAGCTGTACCACTGAGGTACATCCCCAACCTTTTTTTATTTTTATTTTGTGACTTAAGTTGCCAAAGCTGACCTCAAACTTGCAATCCTCCTGCCTCAGCCTCTTGAGTTACAGGGATTATAGCTGTGTGGCTCATGGTCATAATTCCTAATGTGATTCTTCAGCTGCTCTTTATCCAAAGTAGTTAAACTGTTCTCTTAAACTGTCTTGGAGGATAATGAGGCCATGTCATCTTTGTCAGCTGGTATCTCTATGAGTACAGTACTCTCAAGCTGTTGAGAGCCAGCAAAGCCAGTGATAGGCAGGTGAGATTCAGGGTACTGGGATGTGTATTCCAAACATTGAGTGGGTGTCACATTGTATGCATGGCCTGGCTGTGTTTGAATTTTGGCTTCTCCCTCAAAGGAATACTTTGTCCTTGGACAGACTATTTATTTATTACTGGGGATTGCACCCAGGAGCATTTAACCACTGAGCCACATCCTCAGCCCTTTTTATTTTAAGACAGTCTTACTAAGTCACTGAGGCTGTCTTTGAACTTGTAATCCTCCTACCTCAGCATCCCAAGTTGCTGGAATTACAGGTGTGCACCTGGCTTCCTTGAATAATTTAGTTAGCCTGTGCACATCTCCCCTGTCAGAATGGTGATGATGTGAAGAACGGCTCTAGTGAAGTTGTGAAGTTAAAGGTATCTCTAAAGGACGCAGGCTGGTGCCTGGCACAGCAGGCAGGCTGTTGGCTGGTTACTATAATCACCTTTTGTTGTCCTCAGTATTTGAGAAACTGGGAAGGATGGCTCTGGAGAGTGTTCAGTGTGTGCATCTGGGGGCTCCCAGTGGGCACCACAGGTGACAAGTGATGTTTGTGTGTATAGCCAGGTTGGGTGGTAGGTATGTGTCACAGGTGGAGAGGATGGAATTTGCTCTGGGAGATATCAGAAGAAAGGAGTTGGTGATGGCATGGCACGGCTGCCTGTGCTGGCTTGGATTGCTTCCTGCAGCTGCAACTCACAGGTCTCATGCTCGTCAAGCCAGTTACTGTCTTGGTATGAGCTAGCCCCAGTGGGCTGTTAGGGATGAGGACAGGCCTCATCGTGTCCGTTTGGCTTTTGGCGGCACTTGATATAAATTGACTTCAGCCAAAGGCATTGTACCAGCTATGTCTGGTGGGTTGTTTTCGATGGCAGTCCTTGGTGGTGCCAGGCCAAGCTGCTATGTGGGGTGCCAGTCGTGAGTCCCAACATAGTGAGGCCCAGGGAGGACCACCCCAAGAAAGCCCACAGCTCCCCCTCTCCAGGATGTAGGAAAGAAGTGACCCAGCAGACAGGATTTCTCTCCATCCATAACTTGGCACGCTAATACCCATCCTGTGTCAGGCTCCTCATGGAGTCTGTGGAGGTTGAGCCTGCTTGGCTCCCTCTCTTGTTGTTTCAGTACAGATGCTGGGAATATGGTTCCTTTTGCATTTTTTGATACTCAGCATAGGCTTGGTCCCTGCTGAGTAAGTTTTCAATGAAGGAAAAGTCATTGACTGAGTGTTTCTGCCAGGGAGGTGCTTGCTGTCCTGTATCCTTGGTTTCTGTATTGCTGCCTTTGTCTGTAATGGCCCAGACCCACAGGCTCCCAGCATCCTATCCTTCCAGGCTTGGGGCCCATAGTCCCTTTGTCTGACTTGATGGTCCAGTCTCCACAGGCCCCCAACATCTCATCTTTCCAGATCCAGGGCCCATGGTTCCTCTGTCTGCACTGATGACCTAGTCCTCTCAGGTCACTGGCATCTCATTTTTCAGGACCCAGGGCCCATGGTCCCCATCTCATGTCTTACTTGGAACCATGTGCTCCAGGACTCTGTACAGTTCTTTCCTCCACCTAGAGAATGTACACTGGGCTTTTGTTACCACCTTTCTTTTGAATGACAAGAATCTGTGTCCCTGTTTGTTTTTTTTTTCTTCCCCCTACACTTGCCTATTACCTGCTTTCCATGCAGTTGTCTGAGAGAACTTTAAAATGTTAGGGTGTGTGGTCTGCACACCTAGGCCCTTGTTGGCTCCCATGGCTCTTAGCATGGAACTAGACTCCACCATGGCATGCACACTGCCTCTCAGCCCTACTGAATCCTTGCATTCCTGATGCAAGACCGTGCTGATCTCCTTATTCTTGGACACTTGCCCTGCCCTAACTCTGTCTTCCTGATCTGTCTCCCCTGATTGGTACTTAAGCTCTTTAGTTCTTAGATTTTTATTTCCTCTGGTGGCCTTTGCAGACCCCAACTAAATTAAACTTTCCATTATAATGTGTATTATGTAATTAAGGTGTTCTTCACTGTATGTTTGTCTAACTTTCTTCCTTTGAAGTGGGACCTACTTAGATCATTTTACTCACTGTGACTCTGGCAAGAGTGTAGTCATGGCCCATGGTCTATATTCAGTGAAGAGTGAGTGAATGAGTTGACAAGGTGAACGATACTGCTGTTCTTCCAGATGTGTGGGTCTTGAACTTTGTCCCCTCCTTGACTTTTCTTACCTTCTCACATCCCCATCCAAGCCATCGGGAAGTCATTTGGGTCTTTCTGGCAGAGGGATGCACTACCTGCCCTGCAGTCCTGGGCCAGCCTCTGGTGGTCTCCTTCTGAGTTGCTCTGTGCTCAGAACAGGCTGAGAGGTCTGCAGCAGCAGCAGCAGCAGCAGCAGCAGCAGCAGTAGTAGTAGTAGGGAGGGGCTCACAAGTCACCTCCTTTTCACTCCCTAGGCCCACAGCCCTGACACATCCTCTATGGCCTCATGGTGCTGTGATCTCTGCCCTCACCTGCCCTTCAGCCTTCCTGGTCTATCTCTGCTACACTGGTCCGTAAAGTCCTGAGCCTGTCCCTGCCTTGGGATTTTTGTCTTTGCTCACCTTCTTTGGGTTTCTTTGCAGGTGTTAGCTTGTTGGAGATCTTTATATCCACATGTGACCTTTTGTCCTGGTTGTGTCCTTCCTTGCACCTGTCGGACATATATGTCTGCTTTGTACTAATTTATATCATATTGTGTTTTTCCCAGTTAGGTTGTCAACTCAGTAAGTGTGCAGGGAAGGTGTTCACTGTACGCCTGTGCCTCATCCATGGCTAGGAGGTATTTGCTGAGTAAATGAACATCTATTCTTCTCCTAGATGTCCCATAGCTTCCTGAGAGTGGGGTGGCCCTGTGGGTTCCTGTGTGGCCTACCTTGCTAAAGTGACCATGGTGTGTGGGGTCATCATCTCCCTTCCTCCTGCTTTACCCGGGGTTCCCTCCTCCCTTCCTCCTCCTAGCCACTGTATCACCTGCTGTGGCCAGGTACTATATCAGTTTATGGGTTGGCATCTAGTGTTGCCTGTGGCTGGTCTGCACTGGCTCTTGTGGTTCCTGCCCTCTCTGCGGTGTGTCTCAGCTCTTGGCCACCCCCTGCCTGCTTGTTCCAGCCTGTGTAGGTAAAGGTTAGAGCTGTTAGCTCAGTGTCCCACGAGCGAGTATGCTTTCCTGCTTTGCTTTGTGCCTTGGTGAATTGTCTGATTTCCCCTCAAATGCACCTGGCGAGTTGCTTCTGCTAAGGTCTGAGGCCATGCCCAAGAGGAAGGGCCAAGTGTCCTTCTCCATAAGGGCTTTGCTCTTGACCAGCCTCATGGAATTTTGAGGGCAGACATGAAACAACAAAGTAGCATCAGAGGTGATCTGTCTGTGAAAACAGCAACCGGTTGAATCAGCCCTGGTCTCACCTCCTGCATTGTTAATGCATACGTGACATCTAATGGTGCTGAACTGGAGCAGTCCAGCCATGGCTGTCCTATGGAGAGGCACCTACTGCTCTCACCCTCCGCCATGGTCTTGTCCATGGGCTGCATTCAGGCTGAGAGGCCCAGGTTGTGTATAGCTGGGAAGGCCACTCCTGAGAGTGAGGTCTTGGCCCTGGTACTGCCACACCCTGGCAGTGGGCTCTTTAATCTGCTCCTGGGAAACCAGTGGTGCTTCAACTGGCATTGAAGAGCCTGCATGATCCCTCTTTGTCCTGCTCCTTTCCTGGACCTTGTCATTGGTGCTGCAGGAGGTGAGTCCAGGGCTCTGTTTGCCTAATCTCATTGGCACCTGGGCTAACTGATGCCAGGCTTGTTTCCCTGGAGCTACCTGCACAGTGACCAATTTACCTACTGGGTGTGGCAGTGTTAGCTGCTTGTGTCAGATTTCTCTAGGGCCCCTTAACAACCTGGAGTGCAGAATGAAGCTGGGGCACAGTGGTGCCCCTCCCAGCGAACCAGCCTGGGCTTGGGACTGTGCCTACCACCAGGTGAGGGCCTGGCAGGCACTGTCTTTCCCAGGGTGGGTTAGAGCACAGCCCTTGAGCACAGCATCTGGCTTCCTTCCGGAGCCTGGTGACAAGGCAGCTTTTGTCAGTCTCAGTACACCCTTGGGAAATTCATCTTTTCTGGCTGGTTTCCTCTGCTGTAGGACAGACCCAGTGACCCACTGTCCTCATGCCTTCTATCTGGCATCACACACATTTATACGGCCTCCTCAACATATCGAGTGCCCCAGGGCTGCATCATTCAAGGGAACATGAGGAGTAGAACCTTCTATGTGATGTAGCCACACTTGTATAGTCCCAACTGAAGGCTATAGCAGGGCTGCTGCCTCCCAACATCCAGATTGTAAGGTGCTGCACACCCTGGAGTTCCTGGCTTGTCTGCCCAAGTCTGCCTGTCTTCTTGGTTCTCTAGCCTCTCTCTTCTTGTCTGGGGCTTTTGGCAGGAAAAGAGAACCCAGCAACACTGTCCTAGTAGCTGGCTGTGTGGCACAGGTGGGTCTTCCTCAGTCCTCAGTGTGGAGTAGCTTTGAAGGGTGCTGACACCTGCTTGCAGTGCCCAGATTGGACGTGAGATGGTGCCTGCAGCATTTGAAGCTACTTCTGTTCTGTCCTAGCAGAGCTTCTTTACTTGGCTTCTCCAGTGGGGAGTTAGTGCCACCCTATAAATTTTGTCAATTAGAGGAAGGGAGGGAGCTAAAAGACCTTGAGGAGAGGGGCCATCTGTCTCCGGTGTCTTCATGGGATTGTTTCCACCCCTATCCTGTGCTGGTCATTCTTGGTTCTCCCGTACTTTCCTGGTCATTGGTAGTGAAGGGCAGTGGGTGGGGGACATGGACCCTGGGTCCTGTGCTGCCTACTCTTGGGGTCCGTGGCCCTGCATGGTGACAGACCTTCCCCTGGCTTTTTCCTGGGCCCTACTGAGGTGTCTTCATGTGTCATTCTGCAGTTGTTCTCCTTCTGGGCCTGAGATCAAGTCCAGGTTTCTCCTAATAAGAGAGCTCATTCTGAGCTCTAGAGCAAGATGTAGGCTTGTTGGTACACTTGCTGGGATTTGTGGTCATGATGGGTGGATGTGCATTCGCGCCCTGCAGGGAGGTGTCGCACTGGGGATGGTGCCTGTTTGCAAAAGCAGTGAGGTAGACACCCTGGGTTGGTTTCTGTAGGGGTGGAGGCCAGCTGTAGGCTGAGGTTGGGCCCTATGTGCGGTGGGTAGATGCATGTACTCCCTTGTGGGCATCCTCTGGGATGCTGCCCTCCTGTGACTGGGTGGGGTCCACTCTCTGCTGTTCTGGGAACAGAGGTGGCCTGGGTTCCTGAGCCTGCCACCTCAGCCAGCTCCTGTTCTGTCTCTTCAGCAAGGCGAGATGCCATTAATATTTCACACCCAGACCGTTGCTTTACATGTTTTGCATTTCCATATTTAAAATGGCATTTACATATTCATGGTTTTTTAAATAAGTTTTATTGTTAAGGGATGTGGAAGTGGGTAAAATGTGAAACTCCTCCTTTTATTCAAGCACTAGAGAAAAATTCAACCCCAAACACAGTCACTTTCATAAGTGGTTAGTTCTGTCACAGTTGCCGTAGGAGATGATCCTGCGAGCCAATGTGTCCCTTCCTGCCCAGGTGCCTAGGCTGGTGTGCTGACCCCACTGTTTCCTGTCTGCTGCTAGGCCCTAAGCCTCAGGGAAGCCTCAGGGCTCTCCTGGTGTGTACCTTGCCCCCCCTGCTGGGACGTAGGGATGGTGTTGTCCTTGTCATGCACTTCCCTTCTTTTGTACAAAAAGTCTAAGGGATATAAAGCTCATCAGTTTGAAGTGGTGGAGCCAATACCTCTCTTCTCTTCCTGGTGGTGTTTCTGTCACCAAGTATCTTCACTAACCTCAGACTTTGAAGGATCAGGCAGCCTCCGTGCTGTGATCCTCTTCTGTAGAGGGCAGAGGCACCAGCTCCCCTCTCCCTGCAGAGTCCTTCTGAGGGCCACGAGTCAGGACGTGGCCAGGGCTGCTCAAGCAGCTGCTGGTATTACCCACTCTTTGTATCTGGGTGCTGGCCGAGCCTTCCTCCTCAGGTGTTTGCCTGGTGGCAATCGCAGCATTTGTGGGTTGCCTCTGGCTTGGATCTTGTGTGGTCTAGCACAAGTTAGGAGAGACCAGGTACCTCAGGGCAGGGGCTGAGGGTTTTGAACCTGCAGAAATGTGCTGTTGTCTCTTGTCTGGTGGTTAGTGTGTAGCAAGGGGCAGGTGTAGGCTTATTTTAGGTCTGAGCAATGGAGGTTGAACTAGAACAGTCCTCAGACAACCTAGGGAACAGAGGCCTAGAGCAGGGAAGAAACTTCATCTATGTCATGTGTGTAATCAGACCTGGAATGTAGATTTTTCCTGATCTCTAGTCTTTTTATTTTTTTAAACATGAAATTAATTTTTTTAATTATCTCTAATAGTAACACACGATACTTTGGAAGCCATAGAAGACAAAAAGATAAGTATGACTATGTTAAAATTTGAAATTTGCCATGTCCAGAAGCACTGTGCTCAAAGTGAAAAACCAAACTACTTAGATTTGAATTTTTGGGGGGGTACTAGGGCTTGATCCCAGAGGCACTTAACCAATGAGCCACATCCCTGGTCTTTTTATTTTTTATTTCAAGACAGGGACAAACTTAGCTGCTACAGCCTTGCTAAGTTGCAAGGCTGGCTTTGAACTTGCAGTCCTCTTGCCTCAGCCTCCTGAGCTGTTGGGATTACAGGTGTGTGCCACTGCACCCAGCAGTCTGTTTTGAAGTCGTCTTCAGCTATTTTAGCTGGAGTTATAACCACAGATAGGTCCTGCTGTGTCTGTGGGGACAACTAAAATACAGGGTACAGTGCTGGGCTCTTGAAGGACCCTGCAGAGTAGTGTCACTTCCTCTTATCACCAGAAGCTAGTAAGTGCTGTTGGCTTTTGCTTTGCATGGCATGCAGTGCTAGGTTGTGGGGACAGGGAGTTGACTTTCTCCAGGCCTTAGGTGTCTGGGGCACTAGGCAGAAGTTCTGGCTTTCAAGCTGTCTTTGCATCCTCTGAGCAAAGAACCTGGTACCAGCCCATCCTGCAGCCCCTCTTTCCTTCTAGCCCAGATGCACAGGTATGCTTCCTTCGGGGGCTTATAGGACTCTCAAGAATTTGACCCCTCAGTGCCGGGATCCCTGAAAGCCAGAACCAAGGGGAGGTAGCCACTCCAGTTGAGGGTAGAAGGAGCACCTCATCACTGTGCGCAGGGCAAGAAGTTCACTCTGCTCATCTGCCTTGGCTGCAGACCTCAGCCTGGAGAGAGAATCATCTGGTGTGACCCAGAATGTCTGGTGCTGAGGCTGGAGTAGAGTTGGACAATGGTGGGTACTCTGTGGGGTGCCTAACCATGGTGGAGCTCGTGCTAGAGGCATCATGTGGGAGAAGTCTGTTGCCTTTATGTCTTGACTTTGGAGGTGCTTCGTGTCCCAGGCTCCTGGAACCTTTCTTCCTGAGATCCTGTTTGGATGTGGTCTCCTGGTCCTCTCCTGGTCTGTCCAGGGCTGACCATGCTCTTAGGCAGAGAGGTCAAGACGGTTCACTCTTTCCCTTCCGCTTGGCTGTCTTCTGTACTGCACTGTTGACTTTGAGAGCTGAGGGTCTGGTCCTGCCATGACCATTTCTAGGGCCTTTTTCTGAATGTGGAGCCCAAGGTGAGACGTGCCTCCTGGATCCTTTGTTGTTTCTTCAGCTAGAAAACCAGGCCAAGCCTCCTGTCTTGCAAGACTGTTGAGAAATGGAAGATTTGGAAGTGGCTGGCACCAAGTAGTGCTCAGGTTATAGCAGCCATTGTCACTAGAGAAGCAGGTTTATGGTCCCTGCCACTGGTCCGTGGTCCTTGCCACTGGTCCCATGCTGGCTCAACCATTGCTTGTCTCTCTTAGCCTCATTCTCCCCATGTCCAACAAAGGTTTCATTCCAGCATCTATACTTTCTTTGAAGATTGAGGGCAGCCCTGTCGGAGGTAGGGGCCCATCAGTGGTGACATTCAGCCCCATCATTGCCCAGGGCGGGTCATTAGGAGTAGAGGTAGGGGCCGCAGCACAGCTGGAGCGTCAGAAGACCAGCTCTGATTCCACACTGTAGTCTTGACTTCATGGCCTGTGTTCTCCCCTTTTGATTTGGTTCCCTTGAGTTTTGTCAGTAAAGTCCTCCTCACCCTCTGCACGCTGGAGCCTCTTCTCTGGCACTTTGTTGTCAGAACCCACCTGGTTTTCTGTGGCTGGGTTCTGCAATCAGTATGTATCTGCTCTAATGGAAATACCAGGCATGGTGGGGTATGGACAGAGACTGTATAGTAGGACAGGCTTGTCTAGTGTGCCGCGGGGGGAAAGAGTGCTATCCCCTGGAGAGGAGATGTGTCTCATTTTGGAGCCTGTGCTGTTCTCAGCCCCTTCTAACCATTTGTAAAACTTTAAAAATAATTAAGCTGTGGCATGTTTTTGCCCCACCGCATGACATCTGTGTAATGACAACAGATGTCACTCAGCACCATGCCTCAGGGCATGTGACCTGGGGGGTTAGATCCCAGAGTGGGGTATGGTCCTGGGTTCTCAGCTATGCAACAGGGGGCCCCCAGCTGTTCTGAGATCTGGAAGCAGCAACAGTGTCTGGCACAAAGAAACTAAAATGATAGCTGTCATCATGATTGTGGTCACCATGGCCTCAGGTGGCCTCATGCACTGCCTGCCTGCTTGTCTTGCCTTGAGCAGCTGCACCCCTGCAGCACAGGCCAGAGCAGTCTCTGGGAAAACCGAGGGTATGGGTGTCCTGGGTCTTTTACTTATGTGCAGTGCTGGTGCCTCGGGCATCATCCACCAGTCGTTAGCAGCCTCCTGTGAACCCTGTCAAGTTCCCTGGTGGCTCTGAGCTTCCTAAGCCCTAAGCAGAGCTCTTCCTCCTCAGCCGTGAGGCCTGCTGCTGGCTCCTTCTGTGACAAGCCCAGGAAAGAACATTGATTCTCAGTGTACAAGTATAGATGGCCATTCTCTGATGTCATCAGTCTGTCTAAGGATTCTTTCCTTCCTTATTTGGAAAAGCTTAAAACTAGTCTTGTGGTCTCAGCCCAGTGAGGTGTAGGAGGTGGACATGATAGGTTGATAGAGCTGGACCCCACTCCTCCTGCTTGGTGCCTGTCTGGTGGTACCCTGTTCCGTGCCTGCCTATGCTTTGGTCCATGGGAAACTTGGTGTGAGGGTGGCACCAGGACTCCAGGTGTATGGCTTCTGTTGGTGCCATGTATCTCTAGGGGTCTCTAGGCCCTGTTATGAAACCGGAGAGACAATAGGAACACACTTATTAGTTCCCAGAGTACCAGCAGCTTATACATGGCCATGCCAGGGTCCTGGATGCCAGGTGCAAGCTTCTTGTTTTGCAGTGTCTCTCTAATGTCATGGTGCTGGTGTCTGCTGGTATCTGAATGCAGGGCTGTCTGTCTCTTACCTGTACTCTCCCTCTCCACGTTACCTTTTATGGGTAGTGCTTTCTCAAGCTCGCTTAGTGATGGATCACTTCTTTGGGTCATGAGAACAACGTTGATGACCTGTTTAAAATACTGTGGCCAAGAAACAATTTTGCCACCAGTAGAGAGTGGCATTGATGTGGCCATGACTGGCGACTCTGGCCCATCCCTGGAGAGCGTTGGCTGCTTGTGTCCACTTCACTGCAGGACAGGGAATGAAGCTCCAGCTGGAGTAGGGAACATGATCTCCTCGCCAGAGGTCAGCTTCTGCCTTGGGCAGGTAGGCTAGGAGAACCTGTTGGGGACTGGAGGTAGACTTGTGGGGTCCTGATCTTGATTCTGCCTTCTAGAAACCAGGGTCTTTCAGGTCCTGCCTGCCTGCCCAGGGATTAGATGGGGCAACATCATAAGGATGTTAGGGGTTTAGAGCCAGGACTCTGCAGATCCCTTCCCTCTTTGTGAGCTCACTGTCTGAAAGGAGCACATTTGGGTCCTCTTCAGAGTAATTTGGTGGGTGAGGATGCACTGTGAACCCTGAGCACATAGACACCCTCATCCCCCTTTGCTAGTGTGGCTCTGTTGACTGCAGGATCCTGTATACTAAACAGTTATTGAAAACATAGGAGTTTTTTTTTGTGGGGGTCATATCAACATTTACCATTTTTGGAAATAAAAATAAAATAAATATGTTTGTCAGTTTAGAACTTTGTTAAAAACAACTCATTATGTGTGAACATTTACACTCTTTTGAGGAATGAGTTTTCTAAAATATTGAAGGTTTAGAGAAATAAGAATGCCATTGCTTTATATTTTTCACCTCTCCTTAGAGTCTGCTTGAAGGGATCATAGGGAGTGGTCCATATCCAGTCTGCCATGGTGGTCTACCTAGTTGAAGGCTATTAAGAAAGTTAAGCCTCATACAGATGGGCATGTGGCTGACCCAGCACCCATGGCACCAAACAACCTTCCCACCCAGGCAGTGCTCAGCCTTGTCCTACTGTGGACCAATGACTGCCAAAGGGAGGGCCACTGTTCTCTGATATCTTTTAAGGCCGCTGTTACTTTTCTCTGAAGTATCTACTCAAAATTCTGACATGAGTTAGAAAGGATTTTCCTTTTGGCATCTGGAAGATCATTCCAGTTGTGGTTTTTCTGGGAAGGCCTTTCTGGTGTCTAGGAGACAAGGTCTATCAGCAATGTGCTGGGTGGCTGGAGGTGGATGGCTCCATCTGCAAGAACAGGGTGGCCTTTTTTCAGAAGCTCTTGCTCCAGGAGAGCAGCTGGCCAGGCTCCTGGATGTAAAGGTCACCCCCTCTGATTTCTGTGGAGTTCAGGACACAGGCAGCCTCAGAGTGTTCTCTGGAACACAATGGGGCCACCCAGGCATCCTAGGTTAGTCTTCACCTAGTGAGGATAGCCTCCCAAGAGATGTCCTCAGCTGCATAAAGCATATAGTCTCAGTGGTGACTGGCACTGTTTACGTGACAGATTTTTCTTTTCTTCTTTCTTTCGTGTGTGGTAGAGAAGTAAAGTTCCTATTGCTTGTCAAATATTTCCATCTTGGAATCAAATAAAAAACTGAAATCCTTGTCAGTAAGTTGAGGAGCAACTTTCATAGCACACTGGAAGTCCCAGCTAATGTAGTAAGACAGGAAAAGGAAGTAAAAGATGTGAGGTTGGGAAGGAAGAAAGAAAACTGTCTTTGTTCACAGATGACATGATTATCTTTGCAGAAAACCCCAGAGAATTAACAACCACCACCAAACCTTGTGGAACTAACAACTGCTTCAGATTATAGGACAGCATTCCAGGCCATTGCACTTGGGGCTGACATGCTCAGGTCTGTTGCAGTGAGCAACTGGGATTTGAAATAAGAAATAATGCCATGTGTGAAGACGGGATGCAAATATGTACATGGTCTATATGAGGAGAATTTTTAAAAACTGATGAAAAAATATCAAAGATTAGGTAGTTGGAGAGAATTTCAAGTTTATGGATGGGAAGACTCAATATCATGGAACTGTCAGTTATTTGTGAGTTGATCTATAGATTCCAAATCCCAGTGAGTTATTTTGTGACAGACTAAAGCTCGTGTGGACAAGCAGGATGCTGAGAACAGCCCACATATCCTTGAAGAAGAATGAAGTTGGAGGATTAACATAACCCTATTGCAAGACTGAGATGGAGCCACAGTGTTCTTGACACTGTTGTACTGGTGAAAGAACAGACCAGAACAGGTTAGAGAGCCCAGAAATAGACCCTTGCCAGTACAGCTGCTTTGGCAGCAGAGCAAAGACAGCTCAGAGGAGGAAGAGCAGTCCTTTTTAACAAATAAAACAACTGGATACCTGCAGGAAGAAAACCTAGGTATAGACCTTCCACCTTCACAAAAGCTAGCTCAAAATGGATCAAAGACCTACAGGTGAAATACAAAACTCTAAAACTTCTAGAAGGTAACAGGAGGAGATCTAGCTCAGTTTGGTGGTGGCCTTTTAATGTGTAACACCAAAGGCAGGATCCATGAAGTAAATAATTGATAAGCTGGACTTCATTGAAACTAAAAATTTCTGCTCTGCAGAAGACTATCAAGAGACTAAAAAGAGAAGCCCTAAACTGGAAGAAAATATGTGAGGAAAACATGTCTCATAGTTAGTTTAAAAAAGAGCTCTTAACTATAAATCCAGTTAAACAATGGGGGAGAGAACTGAACAGACACCTCACCAAAGAAGATACACAGATGGCAAATAGCACATGAAAAGATGCTCAACACCATGTGTCATTGTGGATTAAAACCCAACACCACTGTATACTGATTAAAATGGCTAAAAATCCAGAACTGTGACCAACCCAAAGGATGGGAAGGGTGTAGATAAACAGGAACATTTTGCGATGAGAATACAACTTTGGAAGACTGGCTATATATATATATATATATGTATATATATATATATATTTTTTTTTTTGGGTGTGTGCATTTTTACAAACTTAAACATCCTTTAGCCATATGATTCAATAGTTGTACTCTCTGGAATTTATTCAAATGAGTTGAAAACTTATGTCCATACAGAAACCTGCACCCAAGTGTTTCTAGCAGCTTTATTCATAACTGCCAAAACCTAGAAGCAATCAAGATGTCCTTCAGTAGGTGAATGGATAAATAAACTGCGGCACACCTAGACAATGGAATAGCCTTTAGAGCAAAAAAGAAATGAGCCATCAAGCCATGAAAAGACTTGGCGGTGTTCTTAATGCATATTGCTAAGTAAAGAAGATAATCTGAAAAGGCTGTCCGCTGTGTGATTCCTACTGTGCAGTCTGGGAAAGGCAGAACTATGGAGACAGTAAAAATCAGTGGTTGTCAGTAAAAATCAGTGGCTGAGGGGAAGGAAGGTCAAATGAGTGGAACACAAGAGAATTTTCAGGGCAGTGAAGCTACTCTGTATAATGGTGGGTACATGCTTTATACATTTGTCCAAGCCCATAGAACATCTAACACAAAGTGGACCCTAGAGTAAACTGTTGATGTGATTCTAGTTAGTAAAAGTATATCCATGTTAGCTCCATAACTGTAACAAATATACTACACCAAGGCAAGGTGTTAATGGGGGAAAATAGCTGGGGGTGAAGGGTAAAGAGTTTTCATAATTCCTATTCAGTTAACCTAAAATAATGTCCATCAATGTAAATCAAAATAAATAAGTTACCAAGTAAGTTGGAGCTAGAGGAAGAGCTACGCAGGGTCAGATTCTTGAGATAGATGTCCATTGTTATGCTTTCTCCTGAGTCTGTGGCACTTTGCTTGCAGTGTGGAGGCGTGAGGAGGCTGTGCTGAGCATCAGGAATTGTGCCATCTCCTCTGGTGCTAACACTCATTGGCCATTTAGCACAGGCAGGCCTTTCCTCACAGTCGCTCTAGAAGCAGTGACCATCCCAACCAGAATGTGGATCCCACTGAACCATGTGGATGGGAATGCTGGCTTCTCTAATTGCCATTTGCTAATCAGAGAAGCAGGCCTCACTGTGGTGAGGAGCTATCTGTCACCTTTGCTATATTCCTGGCCCCACCCAGATGGTTACTAGAGTTTGGGTGGGAGGCATCACAGGAAGGTATCACTGAAGTCCTGAAGTCCCACAGCCTGGGGCCCAGACATGTAGGCAGGTAGATTCAGATCACTCTGGGTGGTACATTTGCAGGAATGCTCAGGACCTCAGTGAGGATGTTGCAGAATTTGGATGACTGTCCCCTGGGACTGGCTCAGCAGGGAGGAAGTAGTGGTACTTTGAATTTTAATTTCATTTAAATTCCTTATTCTTTCTGTTTAGTACCCTCTTTGTTTCTGTTGGAGTGCCAAGGACGTTTAGTGTCCACTCATTCCTATGCTCTGCTACTTTTACTACCTTTCCATATTTTCTTGCTATAAATTTAACAGATTTTATTGTGTTTAAACCATTTTTAGTATCGCCTCTCATAAAAGGATAGAGAAGTGAGGTGCTTGTGCCTTATCAGACCTGGGAGCTCTTGTCTCATCCTTTTCTCAGCCTTTGGTCCATGATGCCTGTGGAGCATTCTAAAAATGTCCTTGTTTACTGACCCCCAGACCAGTGTCCACCATGACAAGTACCTATGGCAGCTTGGTTGGCTATGAGGACCCAAAGGGAGCTGCTGTCCTGCTCACACTTCAGAAGCTCTAGGTTTGGGAGGAGCCATCAGACACATGGGTGTGTTTGGAATCTTGTGGAGTTCCAGAAAGGGAGTGGCCCAGGTTGTGGGACAAAGGTCTCCATTTGCAGATATCCCTGATTACAAGACCAGAGAGCTGCCTTTGGCCTCTGGAGTTGCTTCTCAGCTTCAGACTCCCCAGTCTGCTCACTCATTGACCCCTGAGAAGTTCCTGGGAGCAGCAGGGGATCCTGGATGAGGGCCCTGCGCTTGGTGGCTAGGGGCATGATGCTGGGTCTCACAGACATAACTGAGGTGGTCTGGGAGGTCAATCAGCAGAGTGACATGCAGCCCCCTGGGGTGAGGGGGCCCTGCGTTTAGAGAGCAGGCTCGATGCCCTGTGGAACTGGATAAGTCTCTCTCTGATCCCAGAAAATGCTGGTATAGTTGCATAGTTCAGGTCAGAGCTGCTTGGCCTGAAGGTGGTCTCTATTCTACCCAGCCAGTAGTAGCTCAGGGTGAACTGTGGTCCAGCCTAGCTGCCCAGCTGGGGTGTTTTGTGTCAGTTCGGTGATCTGTCTTAAGCATCTGTGACTTTTTGTAATTTACTGCATTAAGTGCCTTAGTGTTAATTTAAAAATACCTTCAAATGTTAGTTTCCAGAGACTAACTGTGACATTCCAGGATTCTATGCTACATTTGCCATTCCAGCCCTCTGGCACCAAGGGTACCACAGTGGGCGGTGCTGCGCATACCAAGCAACTGCCATCTGCATTTAGTTTTCCTTCTCCTTGTCCTGGCAGTTCAGGTTTCATTGCTGTCTGTCCAGGCCCTTTTCCAGAGAAGTCCTGGGCTTTGCAAGCAGAAGTCAAAGTTTGCATATTCTGGGAACTCGGAGGAAGTGTAGGAAACATAGCTGTGCTGCCAGATGTGGACTGAGCCTTTACCATGCCAGTTGTACCACTGACCATACTGGGCTCTACCTGCTGTAGAGCCATGGTTAGCCTTGGGAAGTCAGTTAGGACCCATACACCCATGTGCTTGCCACCCTTAGGGAGCAGAGCCCCCAGCAGCAGTGGATCCTGGATGAGGGTCCCCTACTTGGTGACTAGGGGCATGATGCTAGGTCTCACAGACATAACTGAGGTAGTCTGGGAGGTCAGTCAGCAGGGTGACATGCAGGCCCCTTGAAGTCTTGGTGGGAGCTCCTGTCCCTTAGCTTTCCTGGAGCCCTATCCCCTGACACTGAGAAGGTGCTTCTGAGGCTGGCAGGTCACTGCCAGCAGCATCTCCTCTGCTCCCGGTGCCTGCTCATTTGTCAGCCATCCTGGGGCTTACCTTTCCTGTAGAGGAGTGTTTTCTTCACTTAACTGCTGCACCCCAAAAGGATAGTTTTCCAGACTTGTCAGGGCTGCTCTGGCAGCACATCCCATGGGTGCTGTGGGTCCCTCTGTGCCTGTTGACCTGCCACTTGCCTGTCTACCCCTCTGACAGTGGAGAATGTGTTGAGCACTGCTGTTGTCTCCAGCCAGGGCCCTGGGGGAGGCTGTCAGCTGTGCCAGGGGCTACAGATCCAGCTCCTTGGATCTACATTTGTTTTTCTGATCCATGGGTGGGCAGAGGCGTGGAGCCAGCGAGTCCAGCCATGCATCCCTTTTGCTTGTCTTCCTTTCAGCAGGGAGAGGAAGGTTTACCTGCTACCTTCCTCAGACAGTGGCCTCTGGAGGGACAGCTTGCCACCTGACCTCTTTCATGAGAAGCAGTGCCTGGGGTGGTGGAGGGTTTCATGAGTTTCCCTCAGTATCCTTGTCACTGGCAGGCAACGGATTCAAACATACAAAGCAGGGATGTTGCCAGGCAGCAGTGGGTATCGATGGGGAGCCTTGTGGATCCTTTGGAAACAGCTCTTGAGCTGTCTGTTTGACATAGGTCCTGCTGAGATAAACCTTTTCCTTCCCCACCCAGTATACCACATTTAGCTTTCCATAGAGCTCTTCCCCAGCGGCAGATGACCAATTCTTCTCTGCCTTCTTCATCTCCTGGCTGTCCCTAGGCTGGCATCTCCAGCAGCTCAGGTGTCTCTGGCATTTTGCAGGGGTCTCTGAGGATCCTACTAAGATTGTCACCTTGATGATGCTCCAGTCCTGGTTCTTTGAGAGTGTTGAGCTCTGGACCTGGAGAGAAGGTCAAAGAATTGTCAGCCACAAATCCAGTCCAAGACCTGTCAGCAGGGACCCCTTGTCTTGGTCTTCAGTTTAGCCTTCTGTGAAGCCTGGAAGGGTGGGGTTGATATGTTGCCCTCATCTGGTCAGGTGGTCGGTACTGGGTACTGGGTACATCATTCCCTTGTGGTCCCTTGGAAGGAGATCAGGAGGTTCTGGTCTCCTCTTTCCAGTGCGTGTTCCCCCCACTCCCCTGCCTGAACCTAGTCCTCCTTGACTGGCTCAGGGAACGAGTGCAGGCTAAAGCAGATGAGTTCAGCCCTCCATGGTGGTGGGGGATGGCTTTTGCTCCTAGACACTGGGGAAGTCAGGCGTGGCCAGAGGGTCTTCAAGAGAGTCCAGTTGGGTCTGGATCTGAGTGGATCCAGCTATTGCTGCCCTGCTTACTGAACAGAGGAGGCCTTGAGAGACTGGTAGGCTGACCCATGGCAGAGGGAGTTGATTTGAGTGCCCACACTGGGTTGCACTAGCTATACCTGACTCATTCGGTGCCCATACCAGGGACCTTGCAGTGGTCAAGGTGCCAGGCAAAACCTTCAGCCTTCTCTGACAGAATGTAATCATGCTTTGTTGGCGCTCGCTGGTCTGAGGGAGGCATACCTGGCATGCTGTCTACTGAGGGCCTCCTGATCAGGTAGCTCTGCTGACAGGTGTCTGCCTCATGGAATCAGACTGTTTGGGGCTGTCCTGAAGGGTCATTTTCTTGAAACAGCCTTAGGGGCTTGTGTTTTTTGTGGCTCCTTAGCTGATGAACTGCTTGTTTTATGAGCACTGACCTGTCTGGTCCTCTGTCGTGGCATGGCCTCTTGGCCGCCTAGCACCGTGAGCATTGAGGACGGCTGCCAGGTTTTGAACAGAGCCATTTGGTGTGATGAGAGGTGGTGATTGAGCAGCTGATGACAAACACAGTTCAGTGACAGAAACATGAAATAATTAGCCTGGGACCAGAGAGGTATAAAGGGTATTATGGAGTGGAGTGGTCATCCAGCCTCAGGGAAGCCACTTCGATTGGAAAGTTATGAGGGTGCCGCAGACTCCAGCTTAGCACCAGCTGGAGTTTATCAAAAATGTGTTGTAATGATGGGCGTCATTTAAAGCCCTTTGTTTGTTGAGTGCTGCTGTGGGTCTTCAAGGGGTCTGAGAGGGAGGCCCTGTCTTGGTCTCTCAGGCACAAGACAGAGAGTCTCTTGCCTGAGTTCATGTGGCCCGTAATTAGAATCTGTTTAGACGGGCTCTTCTTGTACACATGGGGATTGGGTTCTTGGGGACCCAGTACCCACGGACTTAGTTGTCCCCAGGGGCCTTTTGCTTGACCCTGGCTCTAGAAATTGGGCACTGACACTCACAATGACTACCTGGGTATCCTGTACTTCCCCAATATGGGGTGGGCTTCACTGGGTGTGAAGGTGTAGATCTAGATGTCTCTCATGGACTTTAGAACTTGAACTCAAGGCTGTAGTTGCTCCTTCTCCCAGACTGTGACCGTGACCATGATCTCTCCACCTTTTCCCTTCCAATGCAAGATCCCTGAGGGTCATTTTTGTGCCCTTCTTCAGCACTCACCAGTCCTGTGTGGGGCTTGGCCTGTGTTTCTAGTTTCTGCCCCTGTCCTGGCCAAGTCATCTGTCTCTTTCCTCCTGCCTACTTCTACATCATAGCCAGAGGTGGCTTTTAGAAAGGCTGTCTCTCTATCACTTCTAGGACGGAGCCCTAGATTCTTGACAAGCATCCCAGGACTGCCTCCTCCTTAGGGAACTCCCATGCCCCAGGTACCTTAACTGTAGGTGTCTTCCTGTAGCTGAACTGGGTGCCTCTTCTTGCTCCTGATGGTTACAGAACTGTTGGTGGTATGCCTACCTCCCACTGCAGCAGTCAGGCCTGGGGAGGGTGAGGATAGTCCTGCCCCCTTAGTCACAATGGGCTAGGGCTCCACTCTTCAGCACAGAGTAGATCTCTGCTGGAACAAATGTGGCAGGCCCCTGGCTTGCTCTCTATTGGATAGGTGATGGGGCTCCCTTCAGGAGCACTTGGGTGTCCTTGTCTTGTGTGTGTGTGTATGTGTTCTTCCTGGGTCAAGTCCTTGGCATGGAGTGTCTGCTAACTGGCTGTAAAGCATTGACAGTTGCATTGACTGCTAACTCACCATTGTTTGAATGCCCTGTTAGGTACAGAGCTGCTTTGCCTTGCAGTGTGGAGCTGGTTCTTGGTCTTGAGGTCTGTTTCTGAAGAAGCCCAACTCAAGTGGAGGCAGTGGATTGTTGAACGCCTGCTTTGCATCTGCTGATGATGACCTGAAACAGCCTGAGTCAGGTCACTTCCTTGCAGAGGAGCTGGTTAAACTGCACACTTAACCCTGCAAGTGGTGAGAGCAGCTCACATCTGCTGCTCCCTTGGCAGGTGTCTGTGAGCATTGGTGACTTTATTTGAAAATGGAATTTCAAGCTGCCCATTCCTTGATCTTCTTTTAGGTTGAATCTCATTTCTTTGACCAGTGACACGGGAGCCTGTGGGTGGTAGGAATTCTGTGATCTGCTCTTTAAGCCCTTTGTACATATCCCTTCTTGGTTTCTAGCACATTGCTCTACCACCATTCTACTGGGTCTCTGCAGGAACGCAGCTACAGGGTGCTATCCATCCCTCCTGGGTGAGGAACTTGTGGCACCCACATCACCATGAACCAGTGAAGGCCACAGTGGGCTGTGCCACTGTGTCCACTGCTCCTTCTATCCAGTGGCAGAGCCACTTGTGGACAGCAGCCCAGGAGGACCTTCCCTTGTCCTGGGACTTGCTAACTGCCGCCTGCTTTTCTCATCCGCAGCACTGTAAATGTCAGGTGGGAAAGGGATGACAGGCCCTGCACTAATTGGCTGCTTTCTTAGAAGCTGCGAGCTGGCTCACATTTAAGTAGATGCTTTGAGTTGGCTTTACAGGTAGTCTGTTTTCTTGAGCTTGTAAAGCTGGACAAATGTCAGGAGTCTTTTTTGATATTGTCTGTCTTTTTCCAAAGACCCCAGGAGGCCATTATTAGAGATGAAGGTGGCCTCAGGCCAGTCTTAAGAGAGTTCTAGAGGACTTGTGCTGCCTGACCCCCAGACTGCCCCTGAGTGCACTTTTCTTCTGTGGGATGAGAGGGCCAGCTGCTAGTCATCGTCCAGTTTGGGAACTTTCATCAGTCTTGAATCTGCTTAATGGACGGGTGCTTTTTACAGTATGGTAATCCAGTGAGCCAAACCAGGCCCTTGGCTCATCCAGGTTGATGAGAACTCATAAATATTCAGAGGATATTTGATACTTTGTGTCAGAAGTGTTGTCCTAAAAATACAGATGGAACCTCATTTCACAGCCTGGGGAGGGTATAATTGCCTGATTTTCTAGTGCCAGTGGACAGGATGAAGGGCTGTCAGAGTGTCTTGGGCTTGGCTCTTACCAGAGAGCCCAGCCTGGGGTAGGTGGTGCCTCCTCTTCCCACTGGTCTGCGGGAACCCCTGCCCTCCACTGTGACTTGCCTCTTCAAGTCCAAGATTTGCCAAGAGCACTGAGGGACAGCTTATGACTGTGGAGGTGGCCTGTTTTGAGTTGTGCCCCTTTGCAGTTCCTTCCAGCCCTATGTCTTACCTGTCTGCAGCCTGCTCCTGCTCAGCCTCAATTTCCCGTCTGGGCACCCCGTCCTGGTTTGTTTGCTCTCTAGGCCACTGGGCGGATTCCTAGGCATTGCTCTGTTCTGGCCTTCCTGGCTGAGTGCATTTGCTGTGGCAGGCTCCTCTGTGTCAGGAGTTCTCTTGTGGCTGTGAGGACTAGATTTGCTGGTGCATGTGGTGTGCTTGCTTGGCAGGGTACCTGGCTCACAGAAAGCATGTGGGACTGGCATGACACTCATATCCTCCTTGATCAGGGCCCCTGTAGCCTTCGGCCTACATGCGTGTCCTGCACCTCCCAGGGTGCTGGTTCACATGTCTGGGCCTGCACTCACCCTCTGCTTCTCTTGCCTCGAGTTCCAGGAGGTCTTTGTGCCCACCTCACCAGGGCTGTCTCTGGTGCAGTACCACCTGTATTGTGTCAAAGAAGGCTCCAAGGGGCTAGAGTGGTGGCTCAGTGGTTATGGCACTTGTCTGGCATGAGCAAGGACCCAGGTTTGAACCCCAGCACCATATACACAACTAAGTGTGAGCAATGGAAACCACATGAAAAACTAAATAAAATTGATCTCTCCTTCTTTCTCTGTCACTGTCCTCCTCTCCTCTGTTTCTCTCTTAAGAAAAACAAAACAAAACAAAACAAAGAACCAAAAACCTCCCTCAATCTTGTGCGAGAGGGAGCGAATAGAGGTTTCCTAAGTGAGTGAGGGGTGGGGCAGGTGCTTCTGTGGGTGGTGGTACTTCCCCAGATGACGTTGTTCCTGCCAAACAGGCCTTGGGTAGCATTCTGCATGGTGACATGGTTGGGCTGCATTGCACTGAAGGAGGTGTAAGGCCCTAGCCTCCCGCCCTGCAGAGGGGATACTACTTTCCAAACCCTCCATTGCCATCTGTTTCTGGTTGGTCCAGGGTACTTCCTGCCTGTTTCTCCCTTAAGGCCACAAACCCTCCCATTGGAGATGTGTGAGTCTTTGCACTCCTATCCCTCTCTGACCCCTCCCCTCTGGTAGTTGGTGCTGTCAGCCCTGGGATGCCTACCTTTCCTTGGGGGTCTTGTACTGAAGCCACATTCACATGCCCACCCAATAGAGTGTCTTCTCTATTTTTGTTTGAATGTTTTGCTGAAGTCACAGGGCCTTTGGTGCTCTGGTCCCTAAACTTGGAAGAGCAGGAGGAGCATTGGTGGTAGTTTGGGATTTTCCTTCCAGAATGGCCTGAGGAGTCCTGGCACTGTCATCCTGTGGCCTGCCCTGTGTGCATTGCCCATGGTTCTGTCTCCAGCTATATTGGGGAGAGTGAACATTACCCTGACATGGCCTCTTGCAGCTTCAGAGAAGATGACATTGGTTACCATCCCTGTAGCCCTGTGTGGCCCTGGGTTCATCTACCTGCACCCTGAAGCAGAAGCCCTCAGATGACAGAGGGGCTTCTGTCTGTTTTCTGATGTCTTTTTTTGTGTGAAAACGACTATGCCCTCCAGGGACTATCCTGGTGAGGTGGACATGCTGCCAGTTTGCCTGAGTGTTGGCTCCACGCTTTGACAAGAGACAGGCTGATGGAGGCCACAGTGGTAGGAGCTAAATAAGGAGCCGAGGATGAAAACTGGCACCAAGTCAGGTAGATACTCAATTCTTAGGGGCAAAAAGCCAAGTCATAGAACTGCTGGGCTATCAGACTTGCCCAGCGTTTGGAGTGGTGTGTCCCGTGCTAGTGGGGCTTTCCCTTTGCTCCCGGGGGCATGTACCTGGGCTGCCTGCCCTGCTGTTCCCACCCTGCCTCTTTCTTCCCTGAGCCCTGAGCATACCTCTGTGCCTTAATGGAAGGCCTCGTGGGGGCACTGCATTTTTGGAAGTAACTAAAAATTCTCTTGCCAGAAAGACAAAGGGTACTGACTAATTGGTGGCTTTATTTATTCATCTCTAGGCCTGAATAGTAAACAGCTTTGATTCTTGACTCAGCAGGGACAGGTTGGGAGGCCTTGGCTGATTGATTCCTTACCTGCAGGGGTGCACGCAGGAGGAGGCTATCGATTTGGCACCGTCTGCCAAACCCACTCTGAAGTAGGTTTAATTGCCTCAAGACCAGCTTCCTTCTACCGAGTCCCCATCAGTCTTTGCTGTCACTCCCCTGAGATTTCTGTCCCTCCCTGGGATTGAAGTCTCTGTCCATGTGTCCCTGAAGGGGTGAGACTGCTCCTGGTGCTCTCTGATCCTGAAAGTTCAGGGCATAAGTAGTATTCCTCTAGTTGTCAGAGAGAGAGAGACAGACAGACAGACACAGAGATGGAGAGAGGGAGAGGAGACGGAGGGTGCAACTTTGGCCACCTGATACAGGCATAGAGCCTGCTGGGGCAGCCTCTGCCACAGGCAGAGCCAGGGACTGACCAGTGCCCCCTGCTTTCTGCGCTTGCCTGGTTTTCCTTGCCACCAGCCTCCTGGAGTGGCCGTGTGGCTCTCCTGAGTTCTTGTGCATCGAGTTTTTTTAGCTGCTGGCCTGACTGAGCTCTGTTGCTGCCTACAAAGTCAGTTTCAGCCAAAGGAGGCAGATGCTATACTCATCCTTCTTTTCATGTGCTCAGACCTGTGGCCCACAGTTCTCACCAGGATGTAGGGTGACTGAGTAACATGTCCTGAGAGCAGAGTGCTGAGTGGGTGCAATGGGAGCTTCCCTCCCAGTGGTAGATGGATGCTCTGGGTCTGAGCATCTTCATCTTCCCTTGTGCAAGTGGGGTCAACATGTCCCCCACCCAACCTCTGCTCGCTCCCAGTGATAGCACTACTCCTTGGCACCCTGTGTCCATGCCTCTTTCCTCAGGTCCATGTGCTACCCAGTCTCTGGGTTTTCCTTCATGGCTTGGGGCCATGCTATCACCCTCCTCCTCCTACCTAATGAAGTGAGTCAGGATCAGTTCCCTGGCTTGTGGTTCTAGGACTCAGTGATTAGAGTGTTGTCAAAGAGCTAGGAAATGTTTTTTAAGCCATCTTGTATAAAATACAGTGAGGCGTTTGACTCAGGACAGTGTCCGTGTACCCTGTGAGTGAGGTACACTGCCAGCCCTGCTGTATGGGCAGAGGAGGCACTGATCTGGCTTGTCCTGGCATTGCTCAGAGACTACTGTGTTTGAGGCAGAACTAAGGGTGCAAATGTGGAGCTGGGTGAGACACACGTGTCCCCTTTTCTGACCTGCCATCATGTTGATGAGAAACAGAAAAATGTTCAGTTGCAGTAGAATGTACATATATTTCTTCTCTATTTCTTATTTATTTAGCTTAAAAATAAGCTTATAGAAGTCAGTCCTCAACTCTTCATTTATGTGATGATAACAAGCCAGGGGCTGTCTGTCCCTGTTCCTCCAGTCTCACCACAGGACAGTTTTTTTTTAATTTTTTATTTTTTTAAAGAAAGAAGGACAGTGAGAGAGAGAGAGAGAGAGAGAGAGAGAGAATCAATTTTTATTGAGTTTTTCACATGGCTTTCGTTGGTCTGACACCTAGTTGTGTACATGATGCTGGGGTTTGAACCCGTGTACTTGAACATGCTGGGCAAGTGCCATAACTGTCATAACTGCCGACCTCCCGCTCTAGCCCAAGGGCAGTCTTTTAATGACTGGGAATAGCTCGACTTTTCCCATCCTTTACTGTGATCTGTAATTCTCCTGCTACTCCCTCTGGTGTCTCTCTGTGCACATCTGGCTGCCTGCTTCTAGGGTCATGCTTACCTGTGGCACCAGCCTGTGCTAGACGGTGTGCTAGGTGTGCGCCTGAGCAGAGGATAGGCCACAGGGTCCAGTGAGGGAGGTGGACAGAGACAACCTTTGTGCTTTTGGAAAGCACCCCTTTGTGATGTCCTTTCCCCCAAGCAGCCTCTCTGTGCTGTCCTTCTACCACTGGAGCTCTCGTGCTGGTGACTGATGTCCTTGGGCTTGTGATGCTTCCTCCAGCCACAGTTCTAGGACTACCCTAATAGCCAGCATAATCCTGTCCCTCTTCCTTCCACTTCGAGCTCGGAGATGTTAATCTTGAAAAACAAGAACATCAACGCTTCTGCTAGTGAACTGCCCTCATGGAGCTGTGAAGCCGTACCAGCCACCGACAAGCAGGTTCCAGGCAGGGGAGTGCTCCTCTGCTCTGTGGGCTAAATAGTATGCGGTATGTTCACAGCTTCCCCTTGTCCCTGCTGCTATCTGTTGGGGCTGCTGGGGGCCTGGGCTGGGCAGGCTTTGTGTCAACTCTGAGCTATGGGTCAAGGAGCAAGGCTCTAGGTGGGAGGGTGGGTGCCACATGTGGGCCTCATTCTCTCAGCTGAGGTAGAAACAGGGAGCTAGTCAGTCAGAGGGGGACAAGTTCATCGGAAGTATCACAGCTGGAAGGGTCCTCAGGGCCAGTTGGTTCAGTTCCATTCTGAGAATGGTGTAGGGCCCTACTCTTGGAACCGGTGGTCTAGAGTGTCCATGGAGCTGGTCATGAATGCCTCTGCAGGAGCCCTGCATGGCAGTGCTGCTACTGTCATGGCACAGTTGGTCCTGAGACTCAGGGTTTCTTGGAGTGGGATTGTGCTAGTGTGGAGCTCTGCCTGCCTGGAGCACTGCCTTAACACTCTAGGAAGATGTTGGTTCTGAGCAAGGGAATGGTATGGTTGGAACTGCACTTCCTTGAAGTGTGGTTCAGTGTGGCTAGCATAGAAGGGTGGGGAAACAAGTGGGAAAGCAGTGGTTTGGGGCCAGATGGGCTATAAGGAATGGTCCCAAACAGCTCCTATGGGTGTGGGAAGGGCAGCCTGAGAGGACAGGGAGTTGGGAGTGGAGCAGTGGCGTTAGAATATGAGTTGCCTCTCAGCCCTATGGGAGCTGATGGCACAGGGCAAAAGCCTTAGGAAGGGAGAGACTGAGTAGTCCTGTGCCCAGGTTCCTCTCGAGAGCCTTGGCCATGACACTTGGAAAGAGAATTTGACCCAAGGATTCAGAGTCCTGGATGCCAGTGAGGAGGTGGCTGGGGAGGAGGCCATTGTCTTTCAATTTGGCAGGGACAGTGTGGCTAAGGGATGTGGGAGCCGAATGGAAGTAGAGCTGGAACTGTGCTTGGGCAGCACCTTAGGTTGCAGGGAGCATTGTTTGTTTAGTGCAGATTGTCCCCTAAATCCCAAGCCATTGTCCTCTACCCATAGCCCACCAGCAGCTGAGTCAAGGGCTGGGCAGCTCCAACTTGGGTGTAGGGGCCAGAGCATGGTTTTGTGCCATTCCCATAGAGAGATAGAGAGTTGAGAGGCAGAGCCTCTTTCAAATACTCTGCTTTGGGGGACTCTGCCTATTGTGTTGGTAGGGCTGTGGGTTTCTCCCTTCATGTCCCTTACTGCATGTGCTTCTATGAGGAGCCTTGAGATGAAGACCTGTGGTGGCTGGAAAGTGAGGGCAGCCACAGCCTGAGAGTTTGTGTGTGGTCCAGGAGTTTTCATGTTGAAGATCAGTCAGGAAGCACCCTTCTTCAGCTACTTGTTTTGATTTTCCAAGCAGGGACAATGGAGAGGGTGGGGAAGGAGCAGATAAAGTACAGCTGCAGGAGGCCTGGGCTACTAGATATGACCATTACTGCTTTGTGAAAATACCAGTATTCAAGAAGAATGAGCAACACTTGGTCACAGTCCTGGGAACATGGTGGCCTTAGTCATCAGCATATGTTCTATAAAGCAACCTGCCGAGGATGCCATGTCCTCAGGATGACAGCTTACGTGAACATAGGTAGCCAGATGCTAGGAGCCGTGGACCTCTGACCTCCAGGTCTTCCCAGAGGTGGAGAGAGATGGGATGCATCCTGCCCAGCCCTAATGTTAGGGAACACATCTGCTGGTATAAAGTTCAGCTTGAGTTTCTGAGGGTGCCCAGCTGTGGCAGTGCCTCATCCAGAGGGAACATGGCAGGTAGCCCTGTGTCCAAGGGCTGGTAGGGACACAAGAGAGGAAGGGTGCTTTCTTGAGCCACGCCAACTCCTGCCTCCCCTGGCTCATGGCTCATCCAGGCCCTGCCCTGCCCTACTCCTCAGTCCTCCTGGTGTCTCCCTGGGAATGTTCCCTGTCTATTCATAGTCTGGGCCTATGTCCTCTCAATTGCTTACCTGCCATTGTCCTCCCAGTGGGGTCCTTATCACTTGGGGACAGAGGCTCCTTGTCCTTAGGAAGTATGTGTTGAAAATCCTGCCTCAGGGACAAGGACATGTCTTGAGCTTGGATCTTGGTGTGGAGGCCAGCCACTCTCCACGCATTCAGCTGGCTCTTCCTCTCCTGCTCACACTACAGAAAGGAGGTGCAAGAGGTGGCCTCGTCCCCAGGAAGTGCTGGCATATTGGGCAGTTTGTTGTCAGCAGCAGCTGACGTTTGCGTGAGTATGTGTCCTGGTCTGTTGATGCTGTTCTTCCTGGGGTTGTCATAGTTCTCATTTTCTGTGTGGTGAAGTGGAGGCTGTTTGAGTTAAGGAACTTGGTTAAGTGGTTGGGCCAGGACCGCGTCTCGCTGCTCTGATCCTTATAGCCCCTCTGTGGCATAGCCACTGCCTCTGTGTTGAGGTGGTGGTGATGGCTAGGAAGGGACATGACACCAGCAGCTGCAGGGCATATGCAGGTTTTGCTCGTTTCCCCACTGAGGTCGTTTCTTGTTCCAGGAGCTGGGATGGAATCACCTTTTGCATTGCACTGTCTTTTCCCTCGGTCTCTGTGACCTGTGACAGGTCCTTGGTTTTTTATGACCTGGATACCGGAAGAGGAGTAAAGGGTATGTTGTAGAATATCCCTCAAAGGGAGTACATTTGATGTTTCCTCATGATTAGATTGACATTGTGTTGTTGGACAGAAGCCATAAAAGATGGTGCTGTGGCCTTCTCAGTGTGCCACATGCATGAGAGGGCATGTCACAGTCTTGTCACTAGTGGCATTCCCTTGAGTGGAGGCATTGTCTGTTGTGAGTCTGTTGTAAGGTCAGGACTTTATTCTTTGTAATTAACAAGTATCTTGAGAGATTCTTTGAGACTATGCAGATATCCTGTTTCTTCTTTTTTGAAGTACTAGAGATTGAACCCAGGTGTGCGCTGTCACTAAGCTATATCCTCTACTCTTTGTGTTTTTTGAAACAGGGTCTCACAAAGTTGCCCAGGCTGCCCTTGAACTTTGTGATCATACCCTCACCCCCAGCCAGCCTCCCCAGTGGAGTGACTGGGATTACAGCGTGGCCACTGCTCAATATGCCAGTTTTAGGCATCCATGGTGGATTTTACCCTCAGTAATTATTAGTGGAATGTTACAGTGGTTTGCCTCATTTCTTCATTTCTTAGTTGACATTCTTTGATGAGGAGGGTTGTCCTTTCTCCTGTTTCTCTGTTTGCTAAGCATTAATGTTTTCATGCTGTGTCTGGACCCACTCCTGTGGCTGAAGTTTGACTGTCACCTGTGTGATTTCCTCTCATCAGGTTTTGAGTACTTTCTTACTTTCTGGAACAGAAGATGCCCTACACTTATATTATTTCCCTGCTCTCTTTCTTGGATTAAACTATTTTCCCAAAGAGCCCTGGTTCCTTTTGCTGATAAGGGGTGTTTAGAACTAAGATCCGGGTGCTTGCCCTGGGGCCGTCACTGCTTCTCAAGCTCTTGATGGACCGAGCTGGCAAATGTATGTGAGTGTGCTAATTGCATCCACACACCCCGTTTGTGTCTGTGTCTGCCTATATGTATGTGAGGAGACCTGGAGCACATCTTGTTTCACCTCTCACCTAGTATCCCTGGCTCTCCTTACCTTCCTCTTCCTTATTTTGTAATTTCTGTCCTTGATTCTGAGAAGTCTGGCTGTCATTACACACTAGATGTCTCTTTATTTGTCCTGTCCTTGTGTATACGGACAGCCTTTGCAGAATTGCTAATCTGTAACTCAAGAGAAGCAAGTTCCTAACTAGAGTGTGGTGTTTGTGTGCTTCAGCCTAACAGCACCAACTTCAATATTGTGTTCCGGGCCGCTGGGGCTCCACATCTGAGTTGTCCTGAGTTTTGTGTGAACAAAACTTCTCATTCTGAGTAGATACTGAGGAGTGGGATTGCTGGGTCATGATGCATCTTAACTTCATGGGAAACTGCAGAGTAGCTTTAGGCATAGGTGTGCCCTTCTGCCCCAGGTCCTGCCCCTCCTTACTTGCATTGGGTCTTGTTGTGTGGGTCTGGCATTTGCAGTGGGGTGTGTGCTGTGTGTGGGTTTCCAGGCTCAGTCGCCTCACCCGGCCCGCATGCTCCTGGAGTTGTTTCTCTGACAGTCTTGTGTTGTACCCTGTTTTCTCCATCTCCATTCCTGTATTATCATAACCCAGTCTCAGACACAAAGTTTTGGTTTCATTTCCTCTCAGTGCATTTCAAAAGCCTCAAAGTTGTTTGTCTCCCTTGCCTTCCTTGGTCATCTTTTTCATTTATTTCACTTCTTATTAGACATTAGGAGATACAGTCCCAAGTTTGCAGACATGTCGACTGCTGACTAGAGCAGAGTAAGTACTGGACAGTAATGGTCCCAGATGTTTCTGGTACATGGAAGTGCTGGCATCTGAGATAGGGGCATCAGGTGCTGGCCCATGGAGGGATGTGGGGGCACTGTGGCTCTGAACCCCAGTGCTGGCAGAGGCTCCTGGCTGGGTGTGTATGAGTCCATGTCTTCATCTTCAGGATAGTCACACTGCCATGTAGTGTGGCATGAGGTACACACTGTGGGTCTCAGAGTATATGTCCTTCCTATCGATGTCTCTCTTCTGCTCTTCTTTTGTTTTCTAATTTGCTCTTCCTTCAAGGACAGCCTTCATGTGCACCATAAGCTTCATACTGAAATTCTCTTCTTCCCTCTCTACTTTGTTTTTTCCTGCTCAGTTTGTTCTTTCTTTCTTTCTTTCTTTCTTTCTTTCTTTCTTTCTTTCTTTCTTATTTTTTAAGGGCAGTGTGAGAGAGGGGGTGGGGAGAGGGAGAGGATCAATTTTTATTGAGTTTTTCACATGGCTTTTATTGCTCTTAGTTGTGTTCGTGGTGCGGGGGTTTGAACCTGTGTACTTGCGCATGCCGAGCAAGCGCTGTAACTGCTGAGCCACCGCTCTAGCCCCCTGTTCATTTTTCTATTCCTGCAGTTGTATATAGGACTTGAGGGAATGGAATGAAAAAAAGACCTCACAGGCCAAGTGTACTGTTTGGAGAAGTGCTTATTTGCTCCATGATTCTCTTAGTTCTGTTGGAAATCATGTTTGTGTGATACAGGAATGGAGGGCCTAGTGGCCGCAGGAAGCTTGTCTTATGGGGCATTGTGGACTGCTCTGGCCTGAAAAGCATCGTGTCAGATGGTGTGTACAGAAACAGGATTTATTGATCAGGGGAACCCATATCAGGGAATCCTAAAGTGTCTTAATAGTCTGAAGTGATGTGTCCTGTGAGATGAATTTCATTTGGGCCAAGAGGGAAGACTCTTGGGATCAAAACCACCACCTGCCCTGAGGACATAAAAGGCAATTCCTGGGTCAAGCTGGTTCTGGAAACTGCTTCAGTCATCATGGTGCTGGCTGCAGAGAGAAATACTCTCAGACTGCCTCACAAAAGTAGAAGTTCACATGAAGGGAGATGACAGTGCCTCTGTTCCAAGAATTGTCAGGCCTCTGTCATAGTCTGGTGTGTACTGGGGCATGGCTTCTGAGAGGGACACTGGGATACTGGAGTGTGAGGTTAGACTGGTCTTTCGTTGTAGCCATGCCTGTGTGCGCGAGGTCATTGCTTTGCAATCTGGCAACTGAAGGAGGCTTTAGGAATCTTTGAAGCCATGGTGTCTGGGGACAAGGTGGACCTTAAGCTTCCCTGTCACTTTGATAAACTTTGCAACACCAAGGAGAGGAGGAGGTCTTAGGAAATGAGACTGTATCTTAATGCACAAAAATGTCACAGCTGATGAGCCCAGTTTCAACCACCTCTGGGGCTGGAAAGGTATGGCCTCCTGACATCCCTGCCAGTACTGCTCTGGGCATTGTGGATTCATGACCGAGCTACGTCCATGCTTGTCCCATTAGCGGCCTGTCCTCTACTGTGAGACTGAGGTGGATATCATTGCCAACTGTGGGACTTCTTATGTGTGCTCAGAAAGTTCCCACATGGATTCAGAGGATAATTAGTATCCTGTAAGATATGAATCTTAATTTCTAAATTACATATTTAGCAGATGGTCCAAAATAGCACTTGTAATGGCAACATTCAATTAGTGAGTTTAAAAAATGTATATTATTGCAACATTCTCCATGGGTTTTATTTAGATGTTTCTATATATAGTGCCATAAAAACACAGAAGTGTTTAAAACTGTTTAGACCCACACAGCCGCAGTGGGCTCTATGCTAAACTTCCCGTGTTAACCAGAGATGATTATAGAGAAGCCTCTGGTTTTCCCTGAGAAACTGAAATAAAAGCATTGTGGAGTTGATCAGCAGTGTCCCCAGTGTTCTTGCATTTTGGTGCCTGTGTGTTCTAGTCTTTGTGAAATCTTGACCCTGTTCCCGGTTCCTCTGGGGTTGTTTGTTCTGGGGCCTGCCAGGGCAGCTTGCTTTCTCTGTTGCAAGGTCAGGTGCATCCTGTCTGGGTTATGAGCCCTTGGGATCATTGTCTGCACCTGACTCCATGGGCCTCCAGAGGCCACCTGGGCAGGTCAGAGTAGGAATTATCCATGTGGACAGGAAGAAACTGAGGTTTGGGAATTTGTCTATCTGAATTTTGAGGGCCTACTGTGCTTAAGGAGGAGCAGAGCTAGGAGGCTGTCTTCAGACTTCCCAGTCCAAGTGGGAGATGAAAGGCAATGGACTGAAAGGCAGGGCCTATCCTGTAGTGGGAGTTAGATAAGTGAGATAGAGGACAGAGTGTGTGGGCTCAGGGACACATCAGGAGTGTGTCTGGGAGCCTCGGGGATGGCCTGCATCTCCCTGGAGCTGCTTAGAGACATGTGCCATTGGCAGGAGGAATGGAAAGTGGTCGGGCCAAGTCCTGGAGTCCATGGGAATCAACTCCTGGCAGCCACTCCTGGCAGTGGCTGGACCAAGGAAGGAGATACTGGGGCTGAAGAGTTGGCCTGTGGTGCCATTGTTGTTCCCAGCTTGGAAGGAGACTTAGAGGGAGAGCCAAGGCAGCAGCTCCCGCCCTGCGAGCCCTGGTCCCGCCAAGCAGGCCTTCCTGGTAATCAAGTGTGCATAGAGGAGGCTTTGTGCGGCCCTTTCTGGCTCTGTATGTTAAAACAAAGAGCTTTTTAGACCTAAACACAGATGTTCATTTGAAAATGAAAAATCAAATTAAGCGGAACCAGCCTTTGAAAGTTAATGCCCTGTAGCAAGTAAAACAAAGGAGAAGACACTGTGTGTAAATTTCACTTAAATAACTTCTTATCTTAAATAAAGTTTTAAACTAAAAAGTATCATCTGAAAGCTGCTCATCATCCCTATGTCCTCCAATGGAACATCTGTGCTCATTCTGACGCGATGAAAGACAGGAATTAGACAAGCCGCTCGAGTGCTCTCCACCATAATTGCCCCTCACTCCTCTCAGAGACACAATGAGGGATGAAATGCCAATTAAGCTGGTGTGCTGATGAGGTGCAGGCTGAATAGGGAGCAGGGTGCACACGAGTCTCACTGAACGGATCTGCTGTGGCCCCAAGTTTGTTCCATCTCTGTACAAATGTCATCATCCATAATGAAAATCTCCAGCACTTGCTTGTATTTTAAAATGATCCATTTTGGGATTTTGTCAGCATGTCTTAAAATAAGGTGTTTTCTGCCCACCTGGATGGGTGTTTTGTCCTTCTGAACATTTCAAGGACCCAATCCAGCGAAGGGTGCAGTGCTGCCAGAGGTGCAGCGCAGGCAGTTTCAGTGGCAGTGCCAGGCCCTGGGTGCTAACTGTAGGTCTGGGCAGCCGAGAAGCTGTGTTTCACGGCTCCCTGCACTCACCCCCACCCCAGTGCCCTCTAGCAAGAGAGCATAAAGAGAACTACAAGGAGGAATTCTTAGCTGTTAAAGGGCTGGGGGTGTATGTAGTTCAGCAGTAGAGAGTATGTTAGTGTGTTTAGCACATGGAAGGCCCTGGATTTAAGCCCCATCACTGCACACCAAAAAAAATTATGGAAGAAGTACCTTGGGTGTTGAGAAAGCATGGGATAGGGAGGGACAGCTGGGGCAGAGGATGTGGGCAGTAGTGTCTCAGCAGCAGCCTAAGGGAGCAACTGGCACTGGGACTTAGGGTTCTTTGGCTGTGGTGCTTAGCCACATGCAGATTGAAAATGTGGTGTGATGGATTTAGTTCACTTAAGAGAAGCAACCTGGAGAAGCATGTTTTTTTGAGATGGGGAACAAGAAGCTCATTAGTGTATGGGGACATGGAGTCACAGTGGGAGGCTGTCGGTCATTCCAGGGGTTGTGCTAGAGCGCATACTCCACTCCTGCAGTGACTACACAGTCCTCTGTGTCAGTCTACTCCACTCCAGGACCACTGTCTCTCCTGGCTGCTGCTGGTCAGGATTCCTGTCACCAGTCACTGCCTGGCAGTGGGTGCTAATAACTCTGACTTGTTCCTGTCTGTAAAGACTTGCCACCTGCCAGGAAAGGAACAGAAGACTTCCCTGCAGTTTGAGGGATATGGGCCCAGCCTTGTTCACAGCTTCCCGGAGCCTTGCTGTCCTCAAGACCTTCCTGGCCAGCTATTGAGTATGGTGGTCATATATTTATATGGACATTTATAGCTTTATATAGGGATAACATAGAAAAATCAAGCCACTGGGGTATGGGCGATGTGGAGGTGACTCTGGATTAGGATCAAATGCATATCATATTGCAACTTTGTAAGTTTTTATGATTATTCAACCACTCAGCTCCTTAATTAAAAACAAAAAAAAAAAAAAAAGAAAAAGATTGTTTTGTTCACAGCTTCCTGGTACCTTGCTGTCCTTGAGACCTTCCTGGTGAACTATTGAGTATGATGGTCTGTGCGTGGGACCCTTGCTCATGGCTGTAACGTCTCCGGTGCTCCCAGTGCCAGCCGTCTGTGAGGATGCCCAGCTGTGGACGTCAGCTGCCATTCTCCTTGGACTAAGGGCTCTTCTAGGGGGAAGGTTGGGCCGGCTTTGTCCTGACTCCAGGCCCTGCCCAGGACCTGTACCTTGCTGGAGCTTGCTCAGGGCTTGCATGGGAGTCCTCCATTGAGAGCCCTGTTAGGGGCTGCGAGGGTGACTAGCTCCTCAGCTCTCTTTTCAGCTGTGACACCTTTTTTTTTTTTTTTTTTTTAATAAACTTCCAGGGATTGAACTGAGGGGTGCCCTTCCACTAACTAAATCCCCAGATCCTTTTTAAATTATTTTGAGACAAGGTCTTACTAAGTTCCCTGAGCTGGCCTTGAACTTAGAATCCTCTTGCCTCAGCCTCCTGAGTCATTGGGATTACAGGCCTGTGTCACTGCACCCAGCTACAGTGTTTTACTGACTGCAAAAAGGGATTAAAGTGACTCTTCCTCTTTTTGTTTTGGCTGAGGCATTAAAGACTGTAAATAAGGAATCCTCATTCTAAAACATGGTGCCGAATATCTTGTGCAGGACATGCTAAGACTGCCACTTGCAGACCAGCTTGCCATCCTGGTTGTGGTCTGAGCTAGAGAGGGAGGGAAGTGCTCAAAAGGGAGAGGTGGCAGTGCTGTGCCTGCCTCACCTCTGCCTTGCTGGCAGAGTAGAACCCAGTGCTTCATCCTCAGGAGCTTTAAACTGGGGGTAGGGGTGGCTCAGGAGAACCCACATAGCTGGGCAGGTGTTCCCAGGAGGGTTGAAGTTGGAACTGAAGCTGTGAGTATGTTGGGGAGGTCTATGGGGAGAGAGGCCATGTGAGAGAATGACATCACATTGGGGGCCACCCTAAGAACAGTGCCTACAGGGATGAATAGGGAGCAGGCAGCATGGCATGTAGACCCTGCAGGGGAGAGACCTGTGTTGTCTTGCTTTCCACCCAGGACACTGATCTAGCAGAGGTGAGGTGCAGGTATTCCAGAGCTGAGGGCCCCATTCTCAGTGCCAGGCCGGAGAAGGATCTGGCCCCATGTGCAGGCTGGCCTTTCCTTCGCCTTTGCTGTTAGGAAGACCCCACTGCCTCCCTTTTCAGTTGTAGCATTTCCAGGGCCTTTTCCTACCTATCTTAATGTGTACTTGTCAGTAACTCACTCCCTGTCGTCAGACCTTCTGTCCCTCTCTGTTCACTGCCATCCTTAGTGAGGCAGTGCCCTGTGGGTGGTCTCAGATGCTGAGAACTCCCAGACTTCAGGGGCAGAGTTGGTGCCTCACCATCAGATGGCCTTTTAGAAGAGTCCCTCCCTCTTGTGCCCAGCATCTGGGATGCGGCAGGACTCTATCCTTAAGTGTTCACTCCATGGCAGCTGTGGTGGGGATCTGGGCTCCAGACTATGTGCACGTGGTCCTCATGGTTGTTTTACTATCTAGGAGGTAGTGGATCCCTTCCTCATGTTCCAGGTGGTCCCAGAACCTGGAGATCATATCTTGCCATTTGTATCCAGTGTTGCAAGTAGAGGCAGCTGGAGGTCAGGCCTGCTGGGAGCTGAGATGATTTATGTGACCTGAGCTCGGGTAATTAAAGTGGGATTTGGCAGTGACGTGTTTCACAGAGGAGGCATTAGTGGTGTCAAAATGAGGCATGTCAGCACAAAACAGTTATGTTTTTAGGTTAAGAATTTAACGAGGAGTAAATTCATTTAAATCAGAGAGCCGGTTGCAGGGGAACTCTCTCTATGGAAAGCTGTCTCATGGCTCTCCTAGTGTGAGTCCAAGTCCCTCTCCTGGGGGAAGAGTGCGGTTTCTGCGTTGCTGAGTGCCACAGCTGCCTCCCAGAGGCACTGGCATATTTGACATGTGGATTGAGGATTTAAAGCAACGGGCTCCTCCATGTGCCAGACCAACCCCCTCTTCTGCTGCACTGTGCCTATGACGGGATTTCCTTTGGGGCTGGGGAGGTGGCGGAGGCTGCTGTCACACACGTCTCTTGTGGGGTCCATCTGCTTCCTGGAGCCTTTGTGGTGTCACTCAGGCTGGCTGACTCTATCAGTGCCAGGTGGGACTCCAAGTGTGCCTTTTGGTATGAGTTGACTGCTATCTGCTCTGCCTTTGTTGGTCACCAAAGTGCAGACCTGGCCTGCATTGGTCTCACTTGGGATTTCTGGTAATTAAGCCACAGTGACTGCAGTAACAGGTATCACCTATTATTTAGTGACTTGGGGAACCATCTGATTGGAGACAGCTGTGCCAAGGCAGCTACAGCACACACTTCTTATCTTTATGGGGTGATTTCAGACACTGGCTGCATGTTTAGAGCCTGCTTTGTTCCTAGAGGTTCTTTTTCCTCCCTCTGGGAAGGATAGGGTATTTTTTGGTCTGTGAGAAGATTCAGGGGTGTGTGGTGATCTCTGTCCTTTCTCTTTCCCTACTATATTCCCAGGTCCTGGGCACCATCTATGGGACTGTCAGTCTGCCTGGGGAGGCAGAAGGCCTTCAGTGCCTTGGGCTGTCTGATGGTGCCACAGGAACCCTGGGCAGGAGGGGGCAGTACCTGCCATCAGTGTGACAGCTTGTCTTCATGCCTGCTGTTGCTCACTGCTGCTGTCCTCTCAATGATCCCTTTCAGGGTCTGATCTGAATGTTTTCTCTTTGGGATTCATAACTCCTGGGAGAATACTGGAACCATGGAGCTCATTCAGGAACCTCCAGAACCATTTGATGCTGCACTGTGCCCAAGTGTCCATCCAATCTCTGTTGTTCTGATGCAGTGTGAGCACCACAGGAGGTGGCAAGCCCTCTGTGCTTTCAAACAGAAACTTCTTTCAAGCAGTGCTGTCAGCCGTTTGCTGAGGCAACACCACAGATGTGCCCCTGTCCTCACTGAGCTTGTCCTCTAGCAGGGACCCAGCACTGAGCAAGAGTCCACAGAGTTCTTGAGCCCAGGTGTGTGTGTGTGTGACATAAGCTAGAGCTGGGGCCCCAGCATAGTCTGGTGGCCTTCCAAAGAGGTGTGGGAAAGTCAAAGGCAGAAGTAAGTCAGAGCATTCCTTTCATAGGGTGGGAAGGGTAGGGTGGAGAAGAGTGCTCCAGGGAGAGGCACTAGTAACACAAGAGTCCCTAGGCAGGACAGTGTGCCTGAGTTGGGCAGCAGTGCACATGAGATCCAGCATTCAACCCAGCTGCTGGTCACTTCATGGAAATATGAGATTTTCTCCAAGTTGAGCTGATGTCTGGGAAGGGGCCACTTTGTAGATCTGCTCTGTATACTTGTTTTCCATCTGTAAGGAGGAAGGTCCTGGCCTGGATTGAGGAAGGAACAGGTGAAAACACCACCTTTGGGAATTGTCTCTGGAATGAAAAGTGTATGTGATGATGCCAGCTGTGGTGAAGAAGATGGGAGTGGTGAGGGTGGTAATGGTGGAGGTAGGTGATGGTGCCAATGATGGTGAGGATGGTAGTGATGACTGGAGATGGAGGTGACAATGGTGATGCGAAGGTGGTATCACTGATGGTGGGTGTGGTGACAGGGATTGGTATCTGAAGAGGGATTGGTCACCCTCTTCAGGGGACCTGGTGTCATGGCTGCTGTTGCCCTCACCTCACCTTATTTCATCCTCTTCTGCTGGGCAGACCAACTGCCATGTTAGGTAGGAAGGGCTGGTAGTCAGCCAGGTGATGTGATCTGCTGACTTCATCTGAGCTGTTCTTTTTTCTTTTCTTTTTTTTTTTTTGGACAATTATTTAAGACCTTTATTAACAGGTGCTTGCAGTTTGTTGACTTTTTGAAAAAATCAGGTTGTAAACTTTTATTACAAATTAAAAATGAAGTTCTTAAAAATCTCAGCTTGACCAGATACGAAACAATTTAAAAACCTTTAAAGGTGCATTGAGAAAAACCAGGCTTTTTTTTTTTTTTAAAGTTGGTCATTACCAAAAAAAGACGTCTTTAGGTAAAAATAATAAAAACCCCATGATGCATAGATAATGCAGATAGTTCTAGTTATCTGGTCAACGGGCAAAAAGCAAGCACTTAAGGTCTTCAGCTCCAATCTTTTGTTCATTTCTTATTGCTGGAATTTCATATTCATTTCTTCTTGTTGGATGTCTAAACTGGATGATGGTAGAGATGGTAAGCCGGCATTTACTCAGTCCCGCCCTGCTCACCCTCGGGAGTGGACGAATTCTCAGCTGGTGGATCGGCTGCTTTTGTCTCTTTGCCATCTTGTGGTTTAGGGTTTTCAGGGCGTCTGCGTCGGTAGTTGAAGTTGTGGCGGTACCGAAGTTGAGGTGACTGCTGACCTTGGGTCTCATCTCCTTGATTTTCCTTAACCTCTTCATTGCCATCCTCTCTAGGTTGTCTTTGGCGAGGAGGGCCCCTGCGAAATCGTGGTCTATAACCCCGATACATATTCCGTCTCACTGGTCTACCTTGTACTCCTGCACCCTGGTTGTCAGCACCCTCCATCACTTCTCCCAGCACAGGAGGGTTGGAATACTGTGGCCGACGCCCATAGGGTCTCCGCATGTAGTAAGGTGGGAAACGTCGTCTGCGGTAGGGCCAGAGTTCTTGGGCCCGGCATTCAGGAGCACTCTCAGATCCCTCATTCTTTTCCCCACTCTCACTGTTCTGATAATTCTGCTGGTAATTGCATGGAGGACCCCTACGATGTGGATAGCGTCTGTAATGGTTACGGTCTGCTGTATTTACTGCCTTGAACTGGAACTCCACCAGGGCCTGGAACATTTGCGGCCTCCGCACCCTTTTCTCCTTCAGCAGCATCAGACTCCACAGTCTCTCCATCTCCTGCACTGTGAAGGCACTTCCCTGGGTTGTTATTCTTTATGGCAGTCTGGTGTACAAATACATCTTCCCTGGTGTCATTCCTGTTGATGAACCCATATCCGTTTCTTACATTGAACCATTTTACTGTCCCCAAAATCTTAGTTGTGATGACCTTTTTGTCCCCGCTGGTAGGCGCTGCTGCCTGTGGTGCTGGGCTTGGTGTTGGCAGTGCTGAGGGCAGGGGCAGCGGGTGGCTGCTGGGTCTCGGCCTCGCTGCTCACGGTTACAGTGATGGTGACTGGGGCCAGCTGTGGCAGCTGCGGCTCCTCCCGGGGTATGATGGTAACTAGTCTGGCGGCAGCGTTGGGGGCTGCTCAGGGCTCTCTGGGGTCCGCTCTCCGTTACCGATCGAACTCACCTGAGCTGTTATTGACTGCAAAGTCCGTGCACTTGACAGTATCCCATGTGGTTCACCCCCCTTTCCTTCCGTGTGGTGTGTATTTTTTTAGTACTGTGCTGGTTCAAGAGCTGCCGCAGTGACAGAAACAACTATGGCCCTGTTTTGCAGAGCTGGTGGCCTAGTAGATAAGCAAAGTACCTGCTGGTCACTTTAATAAACAACAGAAGAAAGTGTCTCTGTTCATCCTTGTCTTTCAGTGACTGGGTGCACAGCTTCCCAGTTGGAGGAACCAGCTTCCTGTCTCTTGCCAGGCTGCAGTGGACATGCCCCCTGTTGATTGCATACTCTGTAGCCAAAGGACAACATTGAAGTTGGTGTAGTTAACATTCCCATAGTTGGAAGGAGCATTTTTCCAGTCCCTTATGACCAAGGATTATAAATCTTTCCCTTTAAAGGGAAGCGAGCTTCTGAAGGTAGGAAGAATGCAGCCAGAACAATTGGCAGAACTCCCCCTTCCTATTGCTGGTAGGGAAAGTAGTTAATTAGGTGATTTTTCTCTTCCTCTGACACGTGCAAATGAGACTTCATTAATAACTGAGCTGTTACATAAATGATGAAATTTTTACACCAGTGTTAAGTTGTCAGGCATGTCTGGACAAGGAAGGTGAACTGGGGAGGCACTGAGGTCCACAGCCCAGACAGGTGGCTGGAGCGGCCACTCCACAGCCCCTAGGGCTTCCAGTGGGCTCCCTCTTTCCTTCCCACCCTCTAAACCCTTAAGGGCCAGATCAGTTATTTAAAAATGGTAATAAAAACAGAGCAAGTTGCTCAGACGAAGTTATGATGTGCAACCAGGACCCGAGGCCCAGTCACACCCAGCTTCTCACCTGCCTGCTGCATGCTGTACGTTCCAGGACCTTGGAAAGCACCCTGGGTTCTGGCTGCTGATGGTGATGTGCCCATTGAGGTCTTGAGTCTAGAGCCGGGGCTGGCAAGGAGAGGCAGGGAGATCTGCCAAGCAGGGGTTGGGGAGGAAGCAAGCAGGAGCAGCCACAGCAACGTTCCCTCCTGGGTGGCCCAGCTGCGCTGTGACTGCAGAGCAGAACCCACCCAGACGGCCTCAGTGCTGCCAGGCCTATGGGACATGCCTCTCCATACTCTGAAAAACAAGTGGTTTGTGCTCAGAAGTACCTGGCTGGGACATGTTTTTTTAGTCTGTCAGAAAGTTCAAGTCTGAAATGCTGCCTCCTCTCTTAGGGCTGCAGGGGCATACCAGGGCTCTCAGAGATTTGGTCAGGGAGGAAGTGTCTGCTCTGCTCAGAGGCAGGCTGCTTCCCTTGACAGCCTTGACTTAAAAACGCTCTGGATCGCTGCTTTTGCCTTTGTAATCTGTGCATCACGTCGACAGCTTCATCAGTTTCGTGGAGTTTGCTTGCTCTCTCATCCTAACCTGGTGACAGGCACACATCAAGCCACCAGGCCCCAGCTTGTGCCAGGTTACCTGTGGCTGGGGGATGACATGCATAAGAATGAATCCTCCCTGCAGGGAGCTTGCAGCCACCTGGGAGATAAGACTTGTGCATGGTTGGAGAGCCCACCTGGGGTCCCCTGGGCACTCTGCTTTTCCAAAGTGTATTTGGTGTAGAGTAGTGGCTCATTGGAGGCCACTTCTCCCTGCCCATGGCCAGTGCTGCCTGAAACATGGGGAGGCTGTTTACTTGGAGTGAGGGTGGAGGAGTGTGCCCCTGAAGCCTGGCTAATGGGGTTTGAAGGAAGAACGAGTCTTCTGTTCAGTCTTCTCCCTGCCTAATGTGCTTGCTTCCTTCCACAGCTCCTTCCTGGCCTCTGGGTGGCAGATTGTTAGTGCAGTAAAGATTGGTGCCTGTCACTTTGGCAAATCTAAAATGAGATTTCATTTTTTAAATAAAAAGAAAAAAATGCTTTAACATTCGCAGCTGGGAGATAGCGGAGATTAGAACTGTTACTTATCTCCATTGCACAAAAGGCGGCAGAAGAGAGGAATCTGTTGCTGTTGAATACTAATGAAGCGGGGGTGGCAGGAGCACCCAGGGTAGAGCACTCCCCTAAGAACTGGCTCAAGTTGGTCAGAGTTCCAAATCAGGGTTGAGGAGCACAGTGTTGAGGGCAGTGTGGACGTTAGTGTTGGGTGAGAGGGCCTTGACCTTGTGCCTTCCAGGACATTTGCTTATTTGCAGAGCAGTTGCCATGCCACCACCACACTTAGAAAGCTGGTGGCTGTACTGTTCCTGGGGATGCATCTCATGCTTCTTAGCTATCTCTGGCACTGCCACTCTCACTGTCCAGCATGTTGGCAGGGACTGCCCACTCCCTTAACATTCCATACCCTGCCTGTCATTTCCTCTGCCTGGAGTTCCTGTGCCCACTTTCCCAGCTTAGCAAACTCCAGCTTGGTTTGGGGTTCAATTCAAGCAGTATCTTCTCTGACCCCTTTATTTGGCTTTTCTTCTGTTGCTCTATTTTACCTGGGGACAGCAGGACTGGATGGCATGATGGTGTGCAAATGGTGTATTTGGTCTTCTTGTCTCCTTCTCTGCTGTGGGATGGCCTCTTCCCTGAGGCCCCCCTGAGAGTGGGACATGGTTTTGCACATCCTGTGTCCCCTGTGACCAGAGCTGTGCTGTATGCACAGTCTTTAATGATGCATGATTTGCGTGCTTTTTTGTGGGGCAGGTCCCCTTTAGTATAACTCACTGTCCTAACCTGTCTAACGTGTACAGACTCACGTGCACACAGGCACATGCCCAAACCTGTGTGCAGGGTGCCATGTTGCCACGTGCTCAGCTACATCGTTCAGAACTCGGGTGATTGTGCTGCTGTGTGTGGAAGCACAGTGGAGTGACTCTGGTGGAGGTCCCCTGTCTGTGGATATGTCAGGGGTCAGTGCTGAGGTTGCTAAGATCTACCCTAAGAATGAATCTTCTGTCTGTGAAATGTGAAGACTACAAAGAAATTTGTGGTGGTTTTGTTGTTGCACCTCAAAACTGCAAAAATTACGGTCGTAGTACATGAGAGTGCTTAGTCATCACCTCACTCAGGCATTGCATCTTTCCACACCATCACTGGGGGAGAGAACCGTGTTCACAGAACTTTCAGTACAGTGTATTATTATAACTTATTTTGTGATTAGTCATCATTGGTAATCTTTCTGTGCCCTGCTTAAAGTTAAATACTATCATAGGTATATGTGCATAGGAAAACCCAGTATATATAAGGTTCTGTACCCTGTATGGTTCCAGGCATTCAGTGTAGGTCTTGTGTTGTGTCCCTGCCAGTATGAGGGACACCTGTGTTTCTTGTCCCTTCACTTTGCTGCCGCCAAAGCTCTGTAGTTCCAGCATTGTCTGTAGGTATGTCTGTGGCTCTTGCCCGACCCCAGCCCATGTTCTTCCCAGAGCTACAGCCTTGCTGGCTTTGCCTCGCATGCACAAACTTCTGTGCTTTTCACTCAGCAGGCAGGTGACCACATTGGCTTAGGAAGCACATCCACTCTGTTTGCCGGTTGTTGCTGCTGTCCCGCTAGCCTCCTGTTCACGTTTTCTTTTCTAGTGACACCCAGTGCCAATCCCAACTTCCCTCTGTCCACAAGCCCTTTTTCGGGACTGTGGCTTTGGACCTGCTTGATCTTGTTGCTTGTCATAAGGCTATAAGCCAACTGGCCCTGCTTTGCATCTCCTGCCTTACCTGAAATTACAGTATGGGCATCCTACAAGAGGAATATGCCCCCCCCCCTTTTTTTTTTATTCAAGTCTCTGCACAGACATTTTATTTTGCAGAATGTCTTGCTGTTTATGTCGTTTTAGCTTGAGGCATTAACTGTGTTTTCCTGTTTTAATGCACTGTGGCATATGTAGAAGACGTGGGTGATTGGAGAACACAACTGAGTCACCAAGCCGCTCCCACTGGCATTTCACCATCTTTCTGGGAGGTTGGGGTAGGCTTCTGGCCTCAAGGTGGTTTGCTGTTGTCTGTGAGGACGGGCTGCAGAGTTTCATCCCTGGAAGTTCTCTGGCCTTGATGTCTTCATATGAGTGTGTGAGAAATAAGAAGTCTGATGGTCCATTTTCGGAATGTAGTCTTAAGGTTTGCATTTAAAAGGAAGCCATCTTAGGTGGGGAACCATGTAGTCAGAGATAAGCCATATTTAAACTGCTTATCAGATATCCCATTACTCCCATAGCTCTTTTCAGTACCCACTTCAATTTTATATTAGCCAGTTGTGCAGATTGTACCTCTGAAACTCCTCCAATAAGAGTGAAGTGCAGAATTGCATCAGGTTGGAGATATAAGCAGGTGGACTGCTTGCTCAAGTGTGCTTTATCATCGGATCCGCTTTGTGAGTGCACCCTTCTACAGAAGAAAAGTCTGTCTTGCACACCCACTTCTGGGTATACATTTAATTTTCTTACAGATTTTTAATAATTTTATTTCTAACAGGTGAACCCTGATAATTCCATGGCATGCCCTTCCTTTTCTTTACATCTTCTCTGGAGCATGTCCTGGTCACTCAGCCTGCACTTCCAGAATGTTCTGTGTTGGACTGTTCTCGGTGTCCCTGGCCCAGTTACATGTGCTCTGTTGTGCCCAGATGACTCACGTTTCCCCATTCTTCCCACCTGAGTGGCAGCAGAGGGCTGCAATATCCTACACGGAGGGTGGTGAGGAGTGGGGACCATGTTCAGTTCAGGTGTGAGAGTTCTAATTCACTTACATGGGGTCTTGGGTAGCACAGAGGCCCCGCAACTCAGGGCAACTCAGCAGATGAGCACGCCTTTGGCCCGTGGTGGGCACCTTAGCATTGATGCAGGTCCTTGAGCCCCATAGGTTTCAGAATGATCTTATGTCCCTATGTGGCATTTAGAATTTGAGTAGTATCTGTTCTTCCAGGTATGCCACTTGTCTATCCAGATTGTCCCCATCTTTGGGAGCAGTTTCTGGATGATCTGGCAGGTGGCCTGGCCTTTTTATTTCTGCCTAAGTCCCTCTTGGGTGTTCCCCCATTCTCTTAGCCTCGTCTATGAGCCATTATTGCTGTCTCCCTGGCTTTAGAGGTAAAGAAAGTAGAGCATCGTCCTTGGGGTGTCCACGTTACTCTTCAGGTCCTCAGTATCTGCTTTATCCACGTTCCTGCAGCTGCAGCCTTACACCTGGGAGGAAGGGAAGGGAAGCGAAAGGATGTCAGCGTTTTATTTGAATAACCTTTTTTGGGTCCAATTACAAAAGGAATCTAGTTTCATTTAGTACATTTGACAATGTAGAGGAAACAAACAGAAAAGATGAGAATAAAGGTTTCCCATCATTCTCCTGCCCAGTGAAAACCACTGTAAATGTGTTAACTTAGATTCTGCCTGACGTTTATTTATATATACATAATGTGTTTTCCTGATATAGTTTTTAGGAAAAAATATGATACTATGTGCACTATTTGGTGAGTCTTCTTATTTTGTTAAATCTTTTGTGAACATTTCCCAAATTAAATGTTCCTTTAAAACATAAGCTTTTGGGGTTGGGGGTGTAGCTCAGTGATAGAGTATGTGCTTAGGATACACGAAACCCTGGATTCAATCCCTAGCACCAAAAAAAAACCTCAAAAGACAATTTTTTTTGACTGTAAACTGTTCTCTTTATGAATACGTTATTTAGCTGAGCTCTTATTGTTAGGTGTTTAATAGTTTTTTTCCTCTGTTATAAATAATATATGTCCCCAAAGCTTTTCTTGTACAATCACTGCTTATTTCTTTAGAAATAATTCTTAAAAGTGCACTTGTTCAAAAGGTATTCACATTTTTTAAAGAAGCCAACAATTTCTGAACATTTAGCCTGGGCCATGTGCTTTTGTGTGCACTGCCTTGTTAACACTCTGGGAAGGCCTGGCCGTCATCACCATCTAGAAGAAAAGGCAAGAGGGACCTGCATGGCCTTGGGTTGTGTGCTGAGCTTTACTTACTACCCCAGAAGTAAATCAGTGAAAGAAAGACTGATCAGGCTGCCTTGCTAAAGGCCCAGCTCTGTGAGAGATGCTGTTAAGAGAATGATAAATGCATAAATACATGGGCCTGAGACAAACCTTGCTTGTGAGGAACCCTGAGTAATACAGGGGGTGTTCTTCTCTGCAAAGGTGATGCTTAGCCCCTCCTCTCTGGCTGGGCTGGAATTCCTGACTTTTTCAGAGAGTAGTGTGTGCAAAGAAGTATCCACTGGCCCTAAAGAAGCAGAAGCAGAGGTAAGGTAGGTGGTGTTGTGGTGTCATGGTGCTGTGATGTCATGATAATGGCAGGTGCCTCTGGTTCCATGTGATGATGGGGATGCTCTTCCTCAGTAGGTTCAGTAGGTTCTTTCCCAAACTGGCAGCTCCAGTCCAGTCGTGAAACACCTGGAGCAACCTTAGTTCAGGGACATTCTAACAGCCCCTGACCAGCATTCCTCCACATTGTCAAGGTCATGAGAAACAAGGCAAGACTGACCAAGGCACCTTAAGGACAGGAGAAAAGACATTGTACGCCAGCTGTGGGATGCTGGAGAGTCTGCAGACCACAAGTGGCAGCAGCATCGGCCCTAGAAGGGGCTCAGCATTTTTGAAGGGCAGGAAGTCAAGAGTCATAGATGGAGTGAGGATGAGCAGGAGACCTCAGGGATAGTGGTGACCAGGGTGAGCGGGGCCTGTGACAGTGTGGACAGTTCATCCCCTGAGGGATCATAGCAGGGATGACGAGGCACAGATGTGTTCTGAGATCCCTGTGCTGCCTTGGGTTCCTCCCTGCCACCACAGCCCCTTTGTCATCGCAGCATACATCCCCCTATTCTTGTTGCTTTGTATGTGCATTTTTAAAGGGGAGAAGAACTTTAATGAAGTCTAAATCAGATTTCTTAGCTCATGACCATGTTGCAGTCAGCCTCTTCTAGAGCCCTGCCCACGGTAGACCAGCCCGTGGGACCAGTTAGAAGGAAGAGCCAGCTTGGTTGACTTAATATACTAGGACTCAATAATCTTTCTTCCCCCACACAATGTAGTTGTTGTTTTTCTTTTAATTTCCAGTGGAGCTAAGGCTTAAAGAGGTGAGGGGTTTGTCATATTTGAGAATCAACAACTCCGTGGTCACAAGACCATTCTGGGGTTCCAGCCACTGCCCTTCCCTCAGTCTCCTATGTGGTTTGGTGCAGTTAGTTGACATTATGTGCTTCCACTTCCTGCTCTGTTGCTGGGAATCTCTGCAAGACCTGCCGTTAAGGACCCTGGGAGGGCTGAAGGAGGTTAGGTGCATTTGGCCTGTGTGTTGTTTTGTGACAATCGCCGTGGAGAGCCTCAAAACTCTTCAGTAGGACCTAGTTTCTCACAGCGTGACAGCATGTTTGCCCGGTGCTGTTTTGGATCAAGCTGTTCTGTGTAGACAGGCAGTCTCTAAATCCATGCTTCCAGCTTTCAGCTCCCTCTTCAGGGGACATCATTCTTATAACAGAAATGCCCGTGGATTCTTCCTCTGCCCTAACCAGGCAGGAGAGACCAGAGCTGCAGGACTCCTGTCATGACCTTCACTTTTTAGCCATTGTGCTCCACCTGAATTTACCATATCCTGGTTACTTTTTATCTCCTGGGAGTGAGACTGCCGTGTGCAGGTTGTGTGGGCCTCGACCACTGTACTGTGATCCCCACCACCAGGGCCACGACACAAGAGCAGCAGTTCCTAAGGGTCTTAGTGCCCCCCCTCAACGAGCCCCACCTCTGCCGTGCACAGAGATCTGAAGGGCAAAGAGCTGTAGTGAGGCTGGAGCCAGATCCCGAATGCATGGCCATCTCCTCCTTGTGCTTGTCAAAGTCCAGGGACTTTTCTCTTCAGCCTGTTCTCCCCTCAATTTGCCAGTCTCATGCTTTGTGGCTGCATCTCTGGGTCCTCTGGGCCCTCCGTTCCTCTTGTTCACCCCTCACGTTAAGTGTTAGAAGATAAGAGCCATTAGGGCTCATCCATCATCCCTAGCAACTTTTACTGGGGCCTCCCCATGGTGTGATGGTTCCGGCTGCTGCCTGGTGGTCTTGGCCACCCCTTTTGGTCTTTGTCCTGCTCCTAATCACTGGCTGAGAGATTTGTCAGAGGCACTCATTAAAGGATGCTGGCAGCTCTTCTCCTTAATTGCTGTGTTCTAAGGACTTTGTTAGTTTTGTGGCCCTGGCATGAGTGAGGTTGCATTGATGCTCTAAAAGTGCTGAGTCCTTTTTCTTCACCTTGACTTTGATTTGATGACTTTGGGGTTAAGGGAGGCTGAATGTTAAATCCCTCCCTGTTAGGCACTCTATCTCTTGTAGCCCCATAAGGGAGGCTCCCCTGGGGGTGTGAATTTGCCAGATTCTGGGCTGCAGGGCTTGCTGGGAGGAGGTGGTAGGTGGTATCCCTAGACTGGCTGGGCCAGTGTCCTCAAGAAGCTGGAGCTGTGTATTCAGTGCTCATGAGAACCAATTCATATTGTTTCTACAGCCTGTCACAGCAGAACCTCTGACCTTTTGATTTTTCTTGAGTGGAAATCTGTTAGGTGAGAATGGTATATCAGCGTGGTTTTAAAAAAAACCTAGTACTTTCTTAAAGTCTGATTTACACATAGCAAAAGTCGAGGGTTCACTTCTCCACGATTTTGTACCTGGTGTTACATATATAGCATGCCCAGTACCCCAGAAGCTAGGCTGCTAGAGCCCCACATGTGAATGTGACCACTTTTGGGACCACCTTTATCACATGTAGTTCCCTCCTGTTCCTGAACTCAATAGGCAGGTATTGTACCAGAAAAAAGAGGGATGACCTCCGATAAGACCACCACAAAGTAGGCAACACCAGCAGAGGGGATGCAACTGTATTGGGGCAGTGCCAGCGGCAACAGGTGTCCTCCATGGCAGAGTGGTGTTCTGGTGTGAAGGACCACAGTTTGTGATCTATTCTCTTGCTCATAGACTTGTGGTTTGTGTGTGTATTTTGACTCCCAAGTGTGGGTGGTCTAAGTGTGTTGTTGCAGGTCACTTGAGGACTCACGTGCTTACCCCTTACCTTCTGACTTGGAAGCCCCATTGTGTAGTGAACTTAGTAGAGACCAGCAGCCTAGGAGTTCCATCTGCTCTGTGTCCCCACCAGCACTTGCTGTTGCCAGCCAGGAGCCATGTGGTTGCGTGTGGCTTCACTTGTGACTTCATAGTAATAGTGCGTGGAGTACCTGTACCTGCTCTCACAGACCGTTCAGATATCTGGTGATGTGTTCCCAGGAATCTTTTAGTTGCTTTTTTCCCCCATCTGTAATCTTTGTCTGTTATTCTGTCTTTTTAAAAATGAATCTTTAGATGAGCCTTTAATAGCTTAAGGAGATTAGCTTTTTGTCTGAAAATATGACTTCCCAACTTGACATTTTCCCTATTTGGTTACAGTTTTCTTCTAGATGTCAGTGTTTGATTCTTGGGTAGTCAGATACAGAAGCCGTTTCTTTCAGTGCTTGTTTGGTTTTGTTTTTGTGTGAATGTAGAAAGGGGTTCTCTTTCCTGGATCATTAAAATTTCCTTTTATATTTCTGCCTTTTATGATTTCATCTTTCATGTCTAAAATTGTTGATTCACCAAGACTATCTTTTGACATAAGCTGTTTCTTAGTCTTTTCTGCTGCTATAACAAAATGTCTGAGCCTAGGAGGCTCAGAAACCACAGAAATCTATTTTTCACAGTTCTGGAGGCTGGAAGTCCAAGTCCAAGACTAAGGCTCTGGCAGACTTGGTGTCTGGTGAGGCACCTCCTATAGCAATTCTTGCTAGTGTCCTCCTCTGATGAGGGGACGAGGCAGTTCCCTAGGGTCTCAGAACTGGTGTGGGTGAGGCTCCTTTACTTCTGTTCCTTGATTCCATTAAGTGACAAATGAAGGACTGCACCTGAGGAATGTACATTGGTGGAAGTTCATGGCGACACCACCACTTGTGATTCCTCTCCAATCAGCCTCTTGTCATAGCACTTGATTTAGGGCAGGAGGCAGAACCAAGTGACATCACATATATCTAAGAGGCGTCCTGAGAGTTTGTTCAGTCAGTGTTGGCCATGGTAAGAATCTGTTGTCTGGTAACCTGGTGCGTTTCTTGCGGGGACCCAGAATAGCAACCCTTTGGTTGGTGATGGGAGAACACTCTGTCCCCTTCTGTCAGCCTTGTGTTTATATTCTTCTTTACCTCTAGAGTGGCCCTCGCCTTCCAGAGCTGTCTGGGGCCCCAAGACAGGAGGTAGGAGGAGCAGCTATTCCAAGGCCTGAGGTAAATTCTGAGTGTCTTCTACAGCTGCTGATGACCTGGTGGTGAATTGCCATTGAGTGGGGAGGATGAGCAGCAATGGAAGTCACACAATGGCTCAGGAAATGCGTTTTCTTGTGTGCTTGCTGAGCTGCATTTCCTGTCTCTAATCTGTGCTCAGCAGCTGGGCCTCTCAGAGTATTGGTGAGCAGCAGACGCCCAGCTCTACTTATATACTGCTCTGCTGCATCTCTGAGGTGGTGTGTGGGACTCAGTGTGCACCAGCCAATGTCCCTCTGTATCGGACTGCTCTGTGCAGTCCTTGTGTGCCCAGATCCTCCCCTGCCTTGTTCGTTATTACCCTGTAGAGCTGGCAGGGGGACCCCAGCCCTCCCAGTAAGTGCAAACCTGGGCCTCTTCCTTGCTGACACAGGGCTGCGGGATGTACCTTGCATGTCTGCTGTAGTCTCTATGGTTGGTTAGGGCCATAGCTTGCAGCTGGCCTCTCTGTCCTCCATGGTGTACATAGTCACAGCAGAGTTTGATTTTCCTATACTCCTTTCAGAAATTTCTAAAACTTATTCTGAATTTTTGACTAGAATCTTCCACATACTGTTGAATACTCACAGTTGTCCCCACCCTTGCCCAACACTTACCATAAGGCACCTTTTAGCTGCACAAATAATGTGCTGCTCATTAATTTACAGTGAGGATTAGGATTGCTCCCTGAAGTCATTGTCCTGGAGGAGGCTCTTCCCTGGTTGGGTTTATGGGAAATCCTAATCTTAGCTAGAGGAGAGTCCATATCCGGTCTTTAAAGCTAGTCAGCCATTGGTCTGGCCACCTCATTCCCATCATGACTTTCTGTCTTGTAACCTCCCCTGGGGGTTGGGGTCTTTGCACGTGGCCCATGCCCGTCAGTCGGTGGCTGGTCAGTGTGATTCGGGAACTTTGGTTAAAGCTCGCTGCTGTTTAGAGACTGCTGCTGTCCCTGCATTGCCTGTTCCTCAGTCCCACGACGCCGTCTTGGCTATGAACATCCCCGCTCAGCTGGGTAGTGCTGGTGTTCCTGCTTCTGTTCGGCCGTGTTGTTCCTCGTCCTCACCTGGGGTGGGATGCTCATCTCTGGCACGTGGCTGGGACCCAGCCTCTGATGCCTGCCTGCCTGCCTTCCAGGGTCACTGTGTGTCCTGTCTGACTTTTGCTCTTGGCTCTTGGACAGAACAGCCTCCAGTTGTCACTGAGGGCATTGTGGACTTCCTCAGGGCAGAGATGACCTGTTTTACTGAGTAGTCCCCCTGGAATACCCCGTAGCCAGGCCATCAGGAGGTTCACAGTGGCCGCTTGAGAACTGTCAACAAAAATTTCTGGGATGCAGGGAAAGGGCTCCTGCAGCATCAGGGAACATACCTGCTTCTTCACTGAGAGCTTTTCTGGGAAGAAATTGAGTAGCAGTTGTTGGCCTCTCACTGTACATCCCTCTTGTCACTAGCAAGTCCTAGAGGCCAGGCTTGAACCACTGTGTGCAGGGGCTTGCTGCATGTGGCGCTGGTCTTCTTCAGCCTGCACCCCAGGAGGCATGATACGTTTGGCCGTCTTGGTGTGTTTGAAGCGTCGGGATGGCTGGTGCCATCGCTTCCTCTCCAGCCACCTCAGGCTTCCTCTGCCGCCCTGCCCACAGCAGCGCCTCTGCTCCTTGCTGCCTGTGCACGTGGGAGTTTGCCAGGCACCTCTAATGTTGTGTACGCAGAGAAGTGCTGCAGCAGTTCTGACAAGCACTAACCCTGCCTTTTAAAGGTCACTTCTGTCTCAGTCAGTTCTTAAAGTTCAAGAGGAAATAAACTGCTTAGAACTGGCATTTCTCAAGCCAAGTGTCAACTCTCCAAGTCCAAGCCTGGGGTGAGAGGAAGTGAGATTAATAAATGAGTGGCCGTGTTGACATAGCCATTGGTCAGCAGATGCCTCCCTCTGCTCCTAGCTCTCACTAAAAATAGAGGAAGTTAAGCTAAGAATTCTGAAACATCTCATTTTCTCCTTTTATTTTTATTTTTCAGTGTGGGGAATGCTTTGGAGATATTTCTTTATTAGTTATTGACAGTGTTTAGAGTCTGTCAACTCTGGTCACCCACAACGTCCCCCATAAGGAGATGGCTTTTCCTATAGGGGGCCTCTGTGCCATACATATCTGATTGACAGGACCCGGGGTCACTCCTTACTCAGGGAGACTGCAGAGGCCCTGGGAAGGTGCCTTACCCAACAAGGTATTGACGTTTGAACCTTGGGTCGAGCACAGTGAAATCAATGGGAGAATAAACAGGCAGAATGGGCTTTGTTAATCAGGCTCTGCCAGGCAGCCGGAAGGATTATGATGGAGCACAGGTGCCAATCGAAGCCAGTCGAGTGCAGGCAGACCATCCCGCTCTGCTGGCCAGCAGGTGCTATCGATTGCACGGGTGCTGGGAACCTCGGCATCAGAGCCACTAATTGGGTTGTTGGGTGATTCCAAAGAGAGAGATTTTGCTGAGATTATTCTGTCTCATCTCTTAACTGCTTGTCCGATTTGACTCAATCTCAATTAAGCACTGCACCCTCGCTCCTCAGCACTCCTCTCCGACCTGATCCTGCAGTGTGACGTGTCACCCTTTCTCTTGTCTGTGGACCCTGTCCCCAGGCTTGGAGATGTTGATCTACCTCTGTGCCAGCATGCTCTGGGGGACCTCCTGGGTGGTGGCTGCAGCTACTGCCTTGTCAGGGACCACAGCTGAGCCCCGCTGGGCCTTTCCCTCCTTCATGTACTATGCAGTTTAATCTCACACTCACCATCCATGGCCCTGCCACTCTTTCTCATCTGTGTTCCTATGTATATCAGTCAGCTCTTTGTCACTGTAATGAAGTCCTGAGGCAGCTAAACTACAAAAGGGTTATTCAGCTCATATTCTGAAGCTTCCAGTACAAAATCAGGTGGCATCATGGCTTTGGGCCTCTGGCAGAGATGGCACATCATGGCAAGAGCACATGGCAAAGCAAACCTATGTCATGAACCAGAAACCAGAGAGAGAGAGAGACTCAGAGCCTTGAGTCCCATAGTCCCCATCTGGCTGAAGGACTGTATGTTGGAGTAGAACTGTCACCTCCTCACACAGGTGCTGCTGAGCCCCTTCCTGGGGACCTCTTAAGACCAAGAGTCCAACTCATGAGTCCTTGAGGGGGACACAGACCTGGTAAGGCTCATTGCTTCTCCATCTCCACATATACTTCCACCTTCTTATGGGGCTGTTGTGTGCAGGATCCCCAGGGCTTTGCTGGCTTCTGGGTCTTGTGTGGCATTCAGAGCAGCACATAGAGGAGGTACAGGGATGCTGGCCCAGTGCACGAGAGGAGGCATGAGAGGAGGAGTAGAAGAAGGGGCCCCTCGCAGCGCTGGCTGAGGGAGCTGCCCCTTTGTCCTTCTGTGTGTAGCATGGGCCAGCCTAATGCAGGAGTTCCCAGTGTGGTCTCCCCTGTCTCAGGGACAGCACTGCCTGCTTCCCTGTTCCTTCCCATACTCCATGCTCTGCCTCGGTGTTTTTTTCCACATAGGACTCATCAGGAGGAGGCAGCTTGACCCACACGTTGGTGCTTTTCGATTTTGAGAAGTGTTGAGAGAATGGGATTGATAATGGATGATTAGAGCCTTGTTTCTTTGAAGGTCTTGGGGGAAATGAATGGATTTTTATCAAAACTCACAGTCCAGATGAGGAACGGGCAAGAAGTCCTGTCCAGAGATCCTTGCTCCAAGTGGCCACCACTGTTTGTGTGCCTCTAGTCTGTTCAGAGCTAAAGCTGCCTGCCTGGATCCTCCCTGAACCTGCTTGGATATTTCTGCTCTTCTCTTCTCTCCCTTGCTGTATCCCCAGCACTCACTTTGGTTGTGGTCTCTCCTGGATGGTCATTGCTGCTCTCTCTTCTCTCCCCCTGGGTTTTCTGCCTGCCCTCCTGCATCTGTTCGCCAGGAGTCTGTGTCCAGGGAGGGAGAGAGTCTGGATCTTGGATGGTTGGGAGGTAGGAGAGGTGGTGGGATAGCTGAGGATTAATGAGCCAGGGTGCACTGTGCCAGTGCACAGGTCATGTCCCAGCAGTAACTCCACGAGTGAGGTCCCCCTGGGAGCCCCACATACCCCTGAGTGCCTGACCTTAGCTGGAGCATAGGTGGAAACACCTCCATCCTAGCCAGGGGCTCAGTACCTATGGGAAGGGTGATAGTTCTGTTCTACCACAGAGACGTTCATGGAGAGATTGAGGAAGGGATCTCTTTATGCTTGCCTGAGCTGCTCCTGTGCGTTCTCTGATGGCAGTGCCACCTGGAGCAACGGACTTGGAGTCTAAGCCCAGGACTGCTCTCTGCATCCTGTTTATATGTAGAGATGGGACTCCATGGGGTCTTGTTGGGATTGTTACAAGAAGGGATTGCATAGTGATATATAGGTGAGGTGGCAGATGAAGGGGGGCAGTGGATTATGGATTAGTAAAGACTTTTTGTTTTTGTTTTGGTTGGAATTCATGCATTTGAGGGGCTTTCATCTGGGCCAGACCAGCAGGAGTGTCTGTGGCTGGTGGAATTGAGATGGGCTCTCAGTGAGGTGGCACTTCATGTCTTTATTTCAGTTACCCTACTGGGAATGCTACATTTTTGGTATAGGCCAGTGATTGGTAACCTTTCTCTGTGAGGGGCAAGATAGTAAATATTTTTGATTTTGTAGGTCACACAATCTGTCTCAGGAAACTAGCCACATAATATGTCAGTGATGGGTGTGGCTATGTTCTGATAAAACTTTATTTACAAAAACAGGTAGAGGAATGTTTGCTGACTGCTGGTGTATGGGAATTAGCATAACATGTTAGCTGGCCTTCCTACCTGGCTGTGTGACTCTCCACATCTTCCTCTTCTGGATTCTCTAAGAGGAGGCACATACCCATCCACAAGCACATTAAGGCTGAAATGATACATGTGAGAGCTCTCCTCCTCTGCCTCCAAAAATTGGGGCTGAGCGGCTCTAGGATACCTGCTATGCATGTCTACATCAGCCAGCCGTTCAGATTGTCATAATTATCTGTTTACATTGTTGCTCCAGAAGTTGGGCTGGAAGGTATACATGGTCATTGCTCGGTAGAGACTTGAGCCACTCATCAGAGCCCGGGCATAGCTTACTGTCCTGCTTCTGCCCGTGCCCTGGCTTTGGAGGCAGCCCCACCTTCGGAGTTGCAGGTTGGTTCCCAGTCACCTAAATTGGGCTATCCATTGTGGCTGGGATTGAATTGAACTTGCGAGGGGCAGTTTTCCTTCTCACATTTCAAGGTCAGATGAGAGCATTTACTGTGTGGCCTCTGTTTATCTGGGAATGCAAATTGAATTTGGAGATTCGAATTGATGAGATGTTAGAACAGAGCGCTCATCAGAGGCAGCACTGAGCAGCGACCGCGAGGCCGTGCCGTGGCATCCTGGCCATTCCTCGGCCATGGCTGATTGGTGATTATTCCAGTTTTTGCTTTTCTCATTCTCTGGTTTTGTTTCCGCTGTTTGGATCCTTATTTTATTTACTTATTTATTTATTTTTTTGAGAAATGTGTAATGACACTTGGAGGCATTTAAGATTGGAATTAGATGGCGTAAATAAAGACAGCTGCATGCCAGCCTAAGCCCAGGCATCAAGGGCACTGGGGGAAGCTCGCTGCTGAATCTGTGCCTGGGTGTTTTTGGGAGGTGGGGCAGTGCTGCCACCCGTCCCCTTCTGTGCCTCTGGTCCCGTTCTTCCCCCCACTGGATCCCAGGCAACCTTGTCATATCCATGTGGGCTCAGACTGGTCCCATGGGAGTGCCTGGGTTGGGTAGATAGTGCTCTGGGCATGAGTCCTGCAGGTGGTGTTGGTCGGGCGTGCTCCCCATCTGAGCTGCTCATAGGTTCTTGTGGAAACCACACAGAGTCGGTGCCATGGCATCCTTTAACCTGGAGGACTTTGCCCAGAGGTGAGGGCAGCATAGCTGTGCAGGAAAGCCCTGTTGACCTCCACTGCTGCCACTATTAGTCCTGCATGGATTCAGAAAAGTGGGTCGTGATGTGCATCTCCACCAGCTCATTAGCAAGGAGCCTTCAGGCTCAGCTATGGCCTCTCTACCCTGCTGGATACAGATGGATTTACCCATTCCATTAAGGCATGCAAAAAGAACCAATGCTTGCTAAGTACTTTACCTAGATGGCTTATTAAATTCTGTGTCGCCATCTAGGTAAAGTGGTTATTGGTGATGCTGTTAGTGAGAGGTAGAAGGTTGGAGAAATTGGTCACTGTGCAGAACCTTCTCAGGCAGACTTCGTGAGACTTTGTACCCATTCGCTGGACCCTTTGCTCCAGGGAATCCCAGGGCCATGTCTCCTTGCTTTTCTCCACAAGTACCTACAATGTGGGCCCCTGTGTCAGTCTCGCCACCTCTGTATAACTGTGCCTCTATGGCCAGCCTGGCCCGCTCACCAGAAAGTCTGTCTCCCTGACTTTCTTGGCAGGGAAGGGATTTGGGAGCCTGACAATGGAATAGTGCTGCCTCTGCCCCCTGCAAATGTTTGCCTGGTTTGTGCTCCATCTGGTTTGTACCACCATCTTGCCTAGATGCCATTTTTTCCCCTCCAGCCCCTGTAAATGTGGCTCTGTGTGCATTTCCTATGTTTGGAAATGTGTACATGTGGTGTGGGAGGTTGTCCTGGCAGACTGTGCTGTCTGTCAGAATTGGAGGATCCCTCCAGACTCAGGCCAAGTGCATTTGCTGTGGATAGTCTTTTTTAGCTCCTGCCAGCCTCCTGGGCCTGCCTACTGTCCTCTGCCCCCCAGAACCCTGTGCAGAATGCTTTCTGCGTTCCCACTGTGCAATCACCTGAAGCTACCAGATGTTCCCCAGATGGTTGTAAACTTCCCAACACCTGCTGCCTTCACCTTTGCCTTGAAGCCCAGGAGCTCTGTTTCCTTTGCCTTGGCACATGCAGGAGCAGCCTATAGTTTTGTGAATTCTACTTTTTGTGAATTCACATTTTGGAATTCTACTCCTCAGAGATGGCCCATTGTCACTATGAACAGAAACAATGGGGATTTGTTGAAGAGCCATTCTGCAACAGCACTTGGATGTAAAGTAGGGAGTTGAACAGTTGCTACCTCTGCGCTCTTGACATGTAGGAGGGCAGGAAGGCATTAAACAGGTAACATGTTAATATGGCAAGTCTTAACTCAAGGGAAAAGAGCAGGGGACCATGAGATCAAATAATAAAGGTGACTTAAACTAGGGAGTAGGCAGAAAGATGTTGGTCTGATGCAGTCATCATGTGAGCCACAGGATGCTCATTGGCATGTTGGAGAGATGTATGGGCTGTATGCACAGCCACCCAAGACTGGGGTGATAGGGTGAGTATGTAGAGTGAAGAGCCTGGCCATGGTGGGCTTGGCATGGTGGTGACTGAGAGGCGGGTGGGGTGAGGCTGGGCTTACCTGACCTCGTGTTCATGTAGTGTGAAAGCAGAAGTTGTTGGGGGAGGTTTCAGGGAGGTGAGTGTGCTGAGTTTCAGGGTAGATTTAGTGGCTAGGAGGGTGAGTGGTAGCTATACAGGGCAATGATGGCCTCTAAGAGGCCACAGAATGGTCATATTAGAGCCTGGAATGGAGCCTGAACTCTGGATGTACTCTGGAGGCTTCACTGCACCCTGGATGAAGTGAGAAGGGAAGGTCATGGAGGCCCCTTGCAGGTACCTTGGGGGGCTTGTTGAGTGATGATGCCCTTCACAGAGGTGGGAAGATTCGAGGACGACCAGACCCTGACTGGGTCCTCTCCTCAGCATGTGGGCTGTGGTGGGAGCCTCTGGTCCTTGGTTTTGTCCCTGATTTTCCCTAGATACTGAACCCATTTCTGGCTCCTCCTGGACATCTGTTCTATATGCTGGCCTGGGTAGGTTTTTACTATGTGGAGAGCACTGTTCAGGCACTTATCCTTTGCTATCCATGTTTCTAGCTCCTCCTTCAGAGGCATGTGCTCTGGACATGCTCTTGAGTGATGGGCTTTGCCCATCCTTGGGCTGTGGCCCATAGAAAACTCTGGCTTCCCCTCTGTCTGCTGTCAAAAGGAGGCCACTCTAAGGTCCATGAGCCTTGTGGGTGAGACCGCATGGTTGACTCCAGGCCAGCCAAGAGTCTGCATTGCATTAGGGGCAGGACATGGCCAAACCATGGGGTCTGTGGCCCTGATTTCCTGACTGCTCTGGGACCTCTTGCAGGGCATTCTCAGGCCACTGACCCCTGCTGCCTGTAGTACTTGTGAGCTCCTTCATGCTGGGTGTTGTGACTTTTTCTTTACTGACAATAACCTGGAAACTAAAGCCTTCCTTGAAGGCTGCTGGAGAAAAGGGAGCTAACCTGTAACTGGTAGGTTTCATCTGATGGGTATGAAGAAGTAACGTGGCCCTTTACTCCATCCCCAGGCTGAGAGGAAATGGCAGGGGCCCACTTGTTTAGGTAGCATCGGCTTTTTCCTTGTGTTCTGCGGAATGTTTAGCTTCTGTCCATGAGTTACTTGTTTCTCAGGCCGCACCAGCCAGAAATAGAGCCCAGGTCCACTTGGAAATCTTAAGTGTCCTGAAATCTGGTCACCAGCAATGTTGACCCTTTCTGTGGGGTTCCACCCTAGTGCCCAGTTAGCCTATAGTGGTCCCTTGGTTGGGGTGACTCTCACCAAGTAGTCTTTTCACCTTGGAAGGTTCTGAGTGCAAGATTTCTGGTCCCTTGGATCTAACTAACGTGTCCCATTGCTTTTGTTTGTTCCTGCAGGCCATCTGAAGCCAGTGCAGCCCTCTTCCCTCGCATCCTCCACACTGAAGTCATCCCTTCCCTCTCTTTTCTGTGGCCCCTCTTCCTTTGGCCTTTCCTCAGCTATGGGGTGGTGGTCCCTGAGCATTCTGTGCTTCCCTTCACTCTGTGTTTATTTGTCTTTGTCCCTTTTAAGCTATGCTGGCAGACAGAGCTCCTGGGGTCTCACTTGCTGCCCTAAAGCATCATGACACCCCATCCCATTGGGCTGCTGGTCAGCTAGCTGTCTGCTAGACCCTGTCATCATTTTAACTGTCAGTGCCCATCCTGATGGTATGTTTGGATATCTTTGGGACCCAGGAGTAGAACTTGGTACACACTTTAAGTTCAGTTCATTGATGGTACCCTCAACCTGTTGTCCACTGTAAATCAACTCTAATCCTGCCTGAGATCCTTCCCAGCTTGATTCTTCTACTCACCAGACAAGAAGAGCTCTGGAGTTTTCTTTCAGCTCCTGGAGATTCCCTGATAAACTGGGAGGGAGCCACAATTCCCTCTTCCTTCTCTGCACAGTGGGGACTGTGTAGATAACAGTGTAGTAGATCCAGCACAGAGGCCCGGCTCTGGGGGCAGGTCTGCACCCTTGGATTTTCCTCTTTGCATGATCTAGGGGATTGGGGCCTTTTATCCCTGAGGCACACAGATGACATGGCACCTGCTTGTGGGTGACTTGACTTGGCCTGACTCAGGCTGTCTGCTGTTAGTACTGTGGACACTGAGAGGCTATGGAGGGCAAGCAATTGCTGTTTCCTGGTGGGGACCCAGGGGCCTCATGGAGGTGACTCAGTTTGCATTTACACATCTGTGAAATGGAGAAAGTTCAAAATCATTTGCGTTAGTGGATTGCGTTTGTTGTTTTTATATTTTGGGTGCTGAGGATTGCATGCAGGGCCTCAGGCATGAGGGTGCTCTACCATGTTGAACTCCCCAGCCTTGTTTGTGGGGCTTTTTTTTCCCCTCAAGTGTCTGTATATTTTTTCCATATTTTTTAATTGGTGCATTATTGTTGTACATAAATGGAAGGACTGTTAGTGGGTTTTGATCAGTATCCTTCAGCTAAGAAGAAAAGTGCTTTTATGGACTTTGCAACAGTTTGAATTAAATTTTATCAATATTTTCCTGCAAAGGAGCAATTACTGAAAACAGTATACTCATGCAGTCATATTAATAATTTAATCGATTGGAGGCTGCCCACAGGTTGGCACATGCTATCAGGGAAACACTTTGAGCAGCCATCAGAAAGTGTCCTGTGTAGTTCCCTGTGTGCATATCAGCTCTTGTCCAGATGTTGTGGATGGGAAGGTGGTGATAATAAATTCAGGTCCTGTCACAGAAATATGAGAGTCTGGTCCTGAAACAACAAACATTCCTTTCTCCCAGTTTTGGAGCTGATAAGTCCAAGGTGCTTGCAGATCCTGTGCCTGGTAAGAGCTGTCTTGCTGGTTAAGACAGTGTCTTCTCATGGTGTTCTCACAATGAGAGGGTGGAGGTGGGGCAGCAGCTCTCTGGGACTACTACTTCTTCTTCTTTTTTTTTTTAAACCCTGATTTCTATGTACCGAATTTTTCCTCATGTATAGAAGCATTGGTGACTGGGTGGAGCACCTCAGAGGAGACAAGCCACTAGCTTCCTTGCCTATTGTTCTAAGGGAGAGACATGTTCCTGAGAGCCATGTACCCTGGACAAGTTTTGACACTTTCCTGGTATCTATATTTGCTGTTACTTGTAATTAGAGCTACCAAAGTTCTGTTCTATTTGTTGCATATTGAATCTAATTAAAAGAGCCAGGGATGATATCCCCACTGCAACAGACAGACCCAAAATCTGAGACTTTTAACCTAGTAGGTAGGGGGGCAGTGGACAAAATGTCTAAGAGCAAATAAATGAGAGTTATGGGAGTTCTTTCCTAGGGAAACTGGCAGGATTAGAAACCTAGAAATCCACTATTCTTCCTAAGAGAATAAGATCTTCTTCCGCTATAGTCTGATAAACCATACACTAGCTAAACTGAGGGTCAGTGAAACAGAATCTGAGATTGAGCTTCGTTTTCCTGGGGGAGGTTTCTACAAGGCAGAGAAAGAGAAAGACAGAGGGGTAACTCACTCACACACTGTAGATGGCGGATAGGGCTCTGCCTTAGAGACTTGAGATTATGCTCAGGAGTTTCCTCAGCCTGTCATCTAAGGAGCAGGTCTAGTGAGACCCTCCCCTCTATCATCAGGCAAGAAGCCATGAAAGGAGATTGAAGTGGAGACAGAGTTTCATGTGTGATCCATTGGTTTTTGGACATCTCTAGAGACCCTGTGTTCACATGGGGAGTAGCCCCAGCAAGAGACTCAAGACAGTCTTCTTCCTCTGAGAGACCTGAGTTTCTTGATCAAATGGATCGCTGTGAAGGAGACTGAAGCAAGATCAGAGCAACATTCTCTCTGCCAAGTGGTAAGTCTCACTCCAGCAAAGCCTTTACCCTGAGTCTTGAGTCTGGTAGCCATTCTGTCCGCTTTTAACTGGCTGGCAGGGTCCTGGTATTTTTGATGGAGACAGAGTTCAGAAAACGGAGTGGGATTTATTTAGGCAAGAAGAGAGTTGAGAAGAGAGAGTACTTCTGCCATGCAAGAGGTGGTTTGGTAGCAGAAAAACCCATTTTGGTGTGCTTGCCTAGGAGCTCACATGGTTCTCTCTCTAGGATTTCTTATAAGGATGCTCACCCCAATGTGAGGGCCGTCTCCTTGTGATCCCCCGTGTCCCCACCTCCACACATCATCATGGTGGGTTTTGGATTCACCATATGAATTTAGGGACCGTGACTGTGCAGCCCCTCATTTATCCCGAGCATCCAGGATGTACTGTACTGCCTGCCCTGCTCCTTTTCAGAGGCAGTCACTTATAGTGGCCTCACTGTCCAGGAATCTCACAGGTGTCTGTTTGCATGGGTGTGGTTTCCTTGCCCCATTTGTGCTTGGGCCACTGGGCTGGAGTTGTGAGAGTGTAGACAGCAGAGCCTTTGAGGTGCTGGGTTGAGTGGGGGAAGAGCCGGAGGCAGCAGCGTCTTGGAGAGGGCTGTGCAAACATCTCCCACCACTCCGGAACCTCTTGTTCCTTCAAGTGGATATTCTTAGGCTGAGTTTCTGATGAAGGCTTCCTTAAAGTGGACTGCAGTGGTCTGTCACTGACAGAGACGGGTTCTCAACAGCTTAGACTTATTTCCCTCACTAGATGCCACCTCAAAAAGGCATCAGTCGATAAACACACCCAACTCTCCTTGAAGCACCACGAGCTTTGTTTTGAACTCCCAAAGGTTCATTGAAATGCTGCCAACCTTAGAGTTCAGCATGGTGCAGAGCTGGAGGTTTAATTTTTAATGAGCTCTTTTTCCCCTTAGAAGAAAGCCTGAGAGTGAACTGAAAGAACATTTTGATGGGGATAGATCCGCAGTCTGGGACCCGGTATGGATTGTGTGGGATGTGGCCACCTAGTTGCCTCTGAGCCAGGGAGATCCTCATAGGGCCCATGGGACAGAGAAGAGAGATCCTATTCTGACTCTGGGTCACTGTTCCACCCACTGCATCCTTGAGTGCATACACACTCAAGTGGCTAACACACTTTCGCACTGTTTTCTGTTTTGTAAATAAGAGCCAGCACCTTCTTGACCATCCCCTTCCTATCAGCCTGATTTTGGCTTACCTCTGACCCAGCAAAGGTCTAAAAAGGACTGTCTCTACTTTCTGCTTTTGCTCCTTTTTGTCCTCTTGAGTCTTTGTGCAAGTCCTTCCCTATACCTCCCAATCAACCCTCTCCTTGTCTCCTGTTGGGCTGTGAGCTTCTCAGGGGCTCCCAGCACTTCTGCTGGGCTGGAATGCTTCCTGATGTGAATACCACCCCTTGCCTGCCCTTCTCCTCCCACCATACATGGTGCCCTTCCTCCCCATGCCTCCGTGCATCTACTACCTTCCAGGTTGCCTCCTGATGTAAGAATATAGCACTCATTTATTTACTTATTATCTGTCTTCTGCCAGTACCAGTTGCAGAGTCCTCTCTCAGCTTCAGTCCCCTCTTCTCTGCTCAGCCTTGTAGTGCTGACCTGCAGCCCTCAGCACTTCTCTGACTGGTACCTTCATGAGCCCACAGTGGGCACTGGAGAGATGTGGTGAGAATGGAGGAGGAGAAGGGCCCTGCCCCGGGCTATCCTGACTATGTCCTCCTGCCTTTCTTTCCAACACTTCTCATTACCACATAGCAGCTGAATCCAGTCATAGTGTTTCTAGAGCTTGGAATCACCAGCCTATATAGGCTGGGCCATCTTCAGAGGCCTGGACCTAGTCCCTCCAGGGCTCCCACCCAGATCAGACACCACCAGTGCCCTGTCCCATGGGGCCCTCTTCCAGTGTTCCACATTTTTTTTTTTTATTTCAGTTTGTCACCTTTGTCCCACAATGCAAGGAACCATAGCTGGGCAGTTGTTGCCTCCTGGATGTCTTTGGATTGTCCTTTTTGCCCTCTGTCACCCAGTTTACAATTTTATGTCAGATTTGCTTGTGTTGGTGAATTCTCTGGAAATGTGAAGCGTTTGGATGGAGCCCACAATGGCAGGCCTGTGGGGTGTCAGTGCCTTTTGTTTTTCTAGTACTCCTGATGCCCAGCAAGGTTCTGCAGAGAGTGCTCAGGACAGTCTCTTGTCATGCTGAAGTGGATTTTTGAATTTAGGTCTGTCCTTTAGAAAACGTAGGAACCAGATCAACTGTCCTGGGAACTGCCTGATGGATGCAGGATTCTGATTGTGCCCAGCCTGGTGGCTGTCAGGGAACTTGTCTCTACTGGCAAATCAGGTCCATAGTCTGCAGTTGAGGCTTTCTTGCCTGCTGTTGGGTCTCCTGTAGGACTGTTTCTCTGGTTTATTTCTTTCCGTCCTCACTGAAGGAAATGTAGTTTGCTCTAGAGAGAGTACGAGTTTTCTTGTAACCTGTTGAGTGAGCCACCAGATGTAGCACCACACCCCTTAGAAGCTCCTTCCTTTCCTGTGGGGGCCGCAGAGCACAGCTTCTGCCACTGCCTATAGCTGCTGGGTACTTCTGGCATCTTGGATCTGGATGGAGGGTTTGGACTGAGGCATCTGTATGCCTAGTGTTCTTGCTTCCCTGAGGAGGCCAGGGCTCAGCTACATCCCATGGGTTGGTTTCTGGTTCACACTTAGCACTGGGTTCCTGGGGCCCAGTCTTGTCACCTGGCTCTGTTGCACTGAACACAGGTCCTCAGGGCCATAAAAGGTATGGCATGGTCTTGTGTCCCTTTGCACCTGTGATGAGTGGGTAGGGAGGGCCCCAAACCTTAGGGTAACCCCCCACACAGATATGAGGATGTTGTGTTTTCAGAGTGCAGGATTTGGGGTTTGTCAGTCTTTCTTCAAGGCTGCCCCAAGCCCCTTGTGCTAAGGACAGCTTCTCAGAGTGGTCCCTTACCCCTCAGCCCCATCCAGTGTTGTGCTGTGCCCTGTTACCTTAAAGATGACATCGCCACATTCTGGCGTTTGACTCTTAAAATGACAAATCGAGTGCTGCCATTCTTCTAATTAAATTACCCACTTTGGAGCAGTGATTTAAGGTGCTTGTGAACCTCCCCACCTGAATTCAATGATTCAAGAGTCAATTTCACAGTTCTTGATTATTAAATTGGTCTATGAATAGTTTTAAATTGAATTGGAACTCAAAATAACCTCTTAATATATCTGTTTCCAATGAATATTTGTACTTGTTTTATTCTGTGTTTTTGGTTGCAGAGCACCTAGAGGTGCAGGTGGCAGCCGGCTGATTCTGCATTTGGATTAGATATTAGTGTCAGGCTTGCCAAGTTGGCTCGTTGAATGAAATGCTGGCATCCTTGATTCTAGAGCCTTGGTACCAGCTTCTGTGGTCATGCAGGCTTCTGCTTGGCCTTTCTGGGGTGGCCTAGACCAGTGTGGGGTGCCACACTCAGCTGGACTAGAGCCACCACCAGGTCCCTTTGAAAGTTCTGTTCACTTTCAAGTTATACTTATGCTGTTTAAAGAATTTTACTAAATTATAATTTAGACAAGCCAGTACTCACTCAGATGTGAAATAGAAAAAAATTTGCAGTGGAGACCACCTCTAAAGAAAGCGTTATCTGCTGTCCTTGTGAGCTGAGGTTTTCTTGAAATCATGTAATCAAAGCAAATAGAAATAATTGGATGCCAAGGATGATCTAAGGCTGCAGATGTCCTTCATATCCTGTCTCAAATTTTCAAAATTTCAAAGCAGCTTCATTGTTTGTCACCTCACATATATGTTCAGAATATCACCTTATAATGACCCTAATATCCTGTCCCATGTTTTGTTTTTGAGGTTTAGTTAGGATTTCCTTTGAAAAGGGGTTTTTAACTAGTGAAAATGAGCCCCGTGCTCCCGCTTCACAGCCCAGTGTGCCCTTGTGGTGCACCGATCCTGCCTCGTTTGGTCCCTTTATTCTCCTCTCTGCGCCTTTCATGTGCCTCTCTGGTGGAACTTGGGGAACATTTAAGCATTGGTTAGAGTTCCTTGGTGCACTCACCAGGCTCCTGAGCCAGCCTCTGAGGGACCAGCCAACATGGATGGCACTTGTGCCAGGTGTGACTGTGGTGACTTGGTGGCATTGAGAGATCAGGGGCTATGGACCTCCCAGGGGCACTTTTGGAGGCTGGCCTCTGCTTGGAGAGATCCTGCCTTCTCTGGTCTAAAGAGATGTGTTGCCAGAGTATGGACCAGGAAGGCTACTGGGAGGTGGTGTTATGCGGGGTAAAAGTGAGGGGGCAGAGGCTGTGGGGTGCAAAGGAAAGGGGATGTTGAAGATGGAGATGGGCAGAAAACATCAGCTGGCCGCATGGAGGCAGGGAGAGAGCTCAGCCTAGCCATGCCCCTGGGGTCTTTCTCACACCACAGGCCCAGTTCATGGCTGCTAGGTTTTTGCTGGGTAGAGTCTTAAGGACTGTGCAGCCCCCTCCATGCTGCACATCTGTGCCTACTGTGATTCACATGGGAAGTGCTTGTGCTGGCAATTTAGCTCATTCAGAAGTCCCATCCCGAAGCTCAGCGTGGCTGACAATCTTTCCCCATTGTGTGTGGAATCGAGCTTCCCTCCCGCTCCTGCCGTGTGCTGGGATCACCCTGGGTGTCTATTTGAAATCCAGAAACTCCTGAAAGGCGTTAAGTAGCTATTCAGGAGTGAGGAAATGATAGCGAGGCGGCTGCACGTGCAGCTCTATTTTAGTGCATCCTGGTGGGACTCACTGTGGGGGCTCATCCCAGGGCCCTGGGGTGGTCACATCAGGCCTCATCACTGCCCTTTTGCCTTCTTTGTGCAGTGCCCGGGGACTGGAGAAAGCCCAGCAGCAGCTTCAGGAGGAGGTCCGGCAGGTCAGTGGCCAATTGCTGGAGGAGCGGAAGAAGCGTGAGACTCATGAGGCACTGGCCCGAAGGCTCCAGAAGCGTGTCCTGCTGCTGACCAAGGTACAGGTTTACTGAAGCACAGCTAGGCCTGCCCCACTAAATGCATGGCTATCTTTTTCTCTCCGGTACCTCGCTTTTATGCAGACCTCTGCACAGCTAAGTGTGCTTACCAGCCACCAGAGGTCAACACCTTCACATTTCAAATAGCGTAGTGTGCCTGGAAACTGTAGGCCTTGGGCAGTGCAAACTCTATTCCCCCAAAGAGGATACTTTTTAGCAGTTTAGTTAAGGTGTGTGCTTTTAGCCTGAATTGCCATGAGGGTCCTTAGAATATCAGAGTCTGACAATCCTATATTTCATGTAGGTCTTGCTTTTCTCAATACCTTTTTAGTAATCTGTGTTCCCTGACCTGGTGCCACACCCTGGTAAAGCTTTTTGTGTAATTCTTGGCCCTTTGCAGGCTCCCTGGGGTTAACATCCTTGAAACCTAGTGAGCAAGACAGCCTTCCCTTCCTACAGAGGCATCTGAAGTGGGCTTTGACCCAGGGTTTAGAATGTGTAAAGTTGGGGCTGGAGTGGTGGCTCAGCATTTATGGCACTTGCCCAGCATGGGCAAGTACACGGGTTCAAACCCCAGCACCCATGTACACAATTAAGTGTCGGAGCAATGAAAGCCATGTGAGAAACTCAATAAAAATTGATTCTCTCTCTCTCTTAAAAAAAAAAAAATAATGTGTAAAGTCACCTGTTTCTAGCTGCACAGGGCAGAATATGCTTTTTCCTAGCCCAGCAGTGGGGACTGGCTTCTGTGCCCATTCTAATTTTTCTTGCCTGGAGGGATTCCAATATCCATAATAAGCCAGTGTCACTTGGGCATGAATGGTTTTTGGTGAGTGTTATTTAATAAAATGTTGCTATGGACATTGAAATATCAAAAGATGAGGAAGAAAAATGTCAGATCTGTCCCCAAGCACTCTGTGGGCAAGGATGGGACATCAGATTGGTGGACAGAGACTCCCTACGAGTCCTCACACTGATGTCAAGTGGGCAGATGGTCCTGTGTGGCCCACTGCTCTGCTCCAGGAAAGGCGACGGGCCTGGGAAGTATCAGCAGCTGCATTTGGCCTGTATCTGCCTGCTCTTGATCACGTCGGTAAAAGCGTCTTTGTCTCTGGAACCTTCTGCTTACGTAGTTCTGAGAAAACGAGTCATATTTCATCTGTTCCATGCTGCTGTTCCCTGGCTGCCTCTGCTTGCTCTGTGGCAGCACCTAGATGTCTCTTCAAAGGAAACCTCGTGTTTGTCTTGGCATCATGCAGGGCTCCCCAGGGCCTGAGTGGCTAACTTGGGAGCCCTGGCTATGCAGGTGGATCCCAGAGAGGAGAAGTCCTCACAGGCAGCTCAGCCCAAGATCTTGATGCTTGGCAGAGAAGGCACTCAGCCCTTAGATAGCCATTGTGTTGGCTCACAGGGCACGATCTGGGCCTCACACACCTTCTGTTCTTCCTAAACTTTAAGCACATTGCCGCTGGTGTCAGTGGGAGGTGCCAGTGATGTAAACATGTGGTCATGGTCCTCATGGGATTTAATCCAGTGGATTTGAGGCAGCAGCAGCAATGCTCACCTGCACCTGCACACCAGCCTGATGAGAACGGTACCGTAGGACTCGGGAGGAGTTTCTGGGGTGAGGTTTAAGCAAAGACTGAAGGGTTTACTATTCATGAAAGCATGCATGGACCAGGGGACTGAAAGAAGGTGTCTAAAAGCTGTTGCATGCTGTCGTGAGCGTGCAGGCACGTGGAGGCAGAGGCCAAGATGGACACCTGGTCTAGCAGCCGTGGGTATGGGCTCCCTGCAGTGGTGACATGGGATGCATGGTAATACCAGCCATCGAGGGGCTCTGGGTCCTAAGAGTGGAATGGAGAGCAAGTCTGTGTGGTTGTGGGGTGGGCATCTTGACCAGGCAAGCTTCCTGTGGCATGGAGAGTGGGGGGTCAGGTCCTGGAACCTGGCCTTTCCCTGGAATTTCAAAATCACCACCCAGTCTCTCTGGGTCTCAGTGTCCCCTCTCAGCAGGATGGCCTTAGGGCCCTTAGAATGTGACCATAGTGCTTTACCATAGTGCCTTAGTGCATCAGCTTACTCATTCTCACTTGGGCAGCTCTCTGTCAAGGCACTGATGACAAAGCCCATTGTCCCCTCCCAAGGGAGGCTTTGTAGGATTCTGATCCAGGAGATGGAGCTTCACAGGTGCCAGCTGGTGAGGAAGTGGAGTCAGCCATGGGAATTTACCTTGAAGCAGTGGTTGCAAGCTGACTGTGGGTGCACAGCCCGCAGGAGCAGAAGCAGCTTTGGGCAGGAGTCTCAGTTTGTCCAGTTGCTGTAACAAAATACAGTGGGCTGGGAGCTTCTGAACCTCTAAAAACAATTGCTCACAGTTCCAGGGCTGAAAAAACAGAGCAGGGTCCTGGTGGGCTGAGTACATGTGAGGATTGCCACAGCTCTCAGCCTTCTTTATGTTCCTCTCTTAGCAGAAGGGGCACTCTGGGGCCTCTTGAATTTGGGTGCTGATCCCATTCCTGAGGGTGTACCCTTTGATCTAAGCAACCTCCTCTTAATGCCATTATTTGAGGTTAGCACAGAAATTTGGAGAGAGCAAACCTTGAGAGCAGAGCACATCAGATGCATTTGGTATGAGTAAGCCACGTAGGTGCAAGTTTGTGGTGTGGTTAGATTTTCGTTTTGTCTTCTACCCAGCTGTTTTAGTTGATACTGAGCCACCCATTGCCTTCCTTGCAGGTAACATGGGGTGGCCCAGAGCCACTGGGTACGCTGACAACTTCCCCAGCCAAGGAGAAGACCACTTATAAGCTTGTTACTCTCTGTGATGTATATGGTATTCAGAAGAGCTTAGAGCAGCACAAGGGTGCGCTGTGTGTTGCAAGCACTGTGTGCTCCTGTTCATCTGGGCTGTGTGCCTGCATGTTCCTGCTTACCTGGAAAGTTTCAGTTTTTAGAACAGTTTTTGATTTACAGAAAAATTTAAAAAATAATTCAGAGTTGCCTTATACCCTTTGCCCAGCATCCCCTATTATTTACAATTAACATTAGTGTGGCACATTTGATATAATTAACAAACCAGCATTGATACATTATTATTAACAAAAATCAGCACTTTCTTCAGAGACCTTCAGTTGGTTTGTGATGTCCTTTTTCTCCACCAGGATCCAACCCATGATACAGCATGACATTTGGTCTCCTGTCTCCTTAGGGTCCTCTTGGCTGTGACAGTTTGGAGTATTCTTCTTTTGGGATTTACCCTGCTGTTTTTCTCACAATTACCTGTGATTGTGGGTTTGGGAAGAGGACCACAGAGTTGAAGTTCCATTCTCATCATATCATGTCAAGGGAACATGTGGTCAGTGTGACTTGTCACTAATAATGCTGACCTTAAGCCCCTGATGAGTTTGGGTTTGACAGGCTTCTTCTTTGTGAAGTTCCTGTTTCCTTTAGAAAAGGAGGTCGTTGTTCACTGCCCCAAACCTATGGAGTGGGGAGTTAGCACCCATATCTTGAGTGCAGAGGCTCTATTTATTTGGAATTCTTTAGCATTGGTGGTGTTTCAGTCAGCTTATGCATTGGTGTGACGAAAAAAAAAATTAAAAGGAGAAAAGTTTATCTTGGCTTACAGAATCAGAGGTTCGGTCCATAGGCAGACTCCATTGCTCTGGGCCACAGTGAGGCAGCAGGTCGTGGGGGAGTGGGGGAAGGATGTGGTTGAGAAGCACTTCACAGCTCAGAGAGGGGAGGGGAAGGGCCTCAGGGAAGAGGAACTTTTCCAGGTCCTGGCCACAGTGACCCTCCTCCTCCAGTCATGCCCAAGTTACCCCCCAGTCAGCATATGCAAACCAGGATGGACCAATTAGATCACAGCTCCCACAATCCAATCATTTTACCTCCAAACATTTATGCATTAACGTGATTTTGGTGGACACCTTATATCCTAAACCACAACATGTGGTTTGTCTCTTTTCTTTCATTTATTTATTTATATCAGATGAACTTGTGGATATTTATTTTTGATTGAGGGTTTTAATCTATTACTGTTTTATTCTGTGGCCACAGCACTGGGGTCTTAAAGTTGAATCCTGGGTTCCTGTCTTGTTGTGGGTCTGTGTGTGTGTTTTGTTTGTATTGAACACTGTTCTACTTCTGGCACTACAAGATGCTCTGGGCTTATCCTGTATATTTTCTGACCCAGTCGTAGAGTCAGCCATTTCTTCAGGAGTCCCTGGCTGTTTTCATGCAGCCTGGTGTTAGGAAGCAAGGTCTGGGTTTTAGATGTGGGTGATGCCACTTGAATGCTGTCACTTGAGGTCTTGCAGTCAGAAGAGCCAGAAGATGTATGAGCACTTGGACGTGTGCATGTGTGTATGTGAATGCATCTGTGGGGCCATCTATGTCACAGTCAAGGAGTTCACACTGGAGTACTTGACTCTGTCAGGCCCTACACAGCAACCTCAGCTCCTCCTTTTCCTGGAGATCCCCACTCAGCAGTGGGAAGCCTGACTTCCCCTGTGTGCTTACTCAGTTGAAAATGTGTAGCGTCGTTCCAAGTGGTAACCCCAGTTGAATGTTTTTAAATTTGATTTTGAAATATAGGTCCATAGAAAGTTTTAATTGTACTTGTCACCTTGTGCCCCTAATGGTTATCTTTTACATGCCTACAGATGCGTTTCAACTTAGGAGGGGGTCAGACTCATCACAAATTGAAAAACCAGTCAGTTAGAAATAAATTTAAGACACCTTGCCTCTTGACAGCCACAACTCAGCCTTGCCTGCCTCAGTGTGCTTAGGACACTTGCGCTGGCCTGCAGTCCGGTAGAGCAATCTGCTACAAAGTTTGCATGATAAAAAGTGCTGGATAGTTCATGAAATTTACTGAATACTCTACTGAAAGTGGAAAGCAGAGTGGGTACAGTCTGATGTCCCCAGATGCTTAAGCCTAGCTGTGGTAAGTTGAGGACTGCGAAGGGCATGATAGCAGAATGTGAGCCTAGCCCTGGTAAGCCTGTGTGCTTTGTGCCTGTCATCCTATCCCTGCCTGAGCCCTCACTAGTCGCTCTTGTCCTTCCCTAGCACCCAGACTTAGGCAGCTACTGCTTTCTACTTCTGTAGTCCTGTCATTTCAAGAACGTTAAATAAATGGAATCAGAACATACCCTTTAGAAACTGGCTTTTTTCACACAGTGTGATGCCCTTGAGAACCACTAGAATTACTGCATGTTTATTGTGTGTTCCTTTGACACTGCTGAGTAGTATTTCATGGTAGGGTGCACCCTTTTTAGCCATCACCTATTGTGGGATATTTTCGTTGCTTTCATATTTTGCTATTACAGATACAGCTGTGGCAGGGAATGAGCAGGGGTGACATGGGCTTGCAGACCATGGATTTCTGAACTCTTGATGGAATTCAGGTTATCAGTGGTCCATTGCGCCCCTGGGAAGATGGCTCCTGGGAAGGCTAGAGTGATCTTTTTCCCGCATCTCACCTTGCTTTTGCCATGGCTTACCAGGGCTCAGCAAATTCTTGTTGGGTTGATTCCTCTCAATGCAGAAAGCGTTGGAGGCCTGGAGCTTCAGGATAGCAGCTGTTCCTCTGGCTGCCTAGTGGGGTGTTGAGTTTCCATCAGATACCCCTAGACTTCACAGCTGGAGATCTCACATATTTATCAGACAGCTGTGTGCCTGAGGCAGGAATGGCCAGCTCCTGGGCTCTGGTAGGACCTGTATGATGTGGTCAGGGTATTGGCATAGCCACTGGGCACTCATGTGGGGCTCTGTGGATCCCACTTCTGAGCTCATTAGGGTCATTGGCATGATCTGGTTATTTGTGGGTGTAAGTCTGCAGTGCCAAATCCTTGTCCAAGAGGATACCTGCACAAGTCTTCTGTTTCCCACCTGCCTGTGCACCTCATAAGGGGTGGTGAAAACCCTCCAAGTCTCCAGATCTCTCCAGTTCTCTTCTTGTCACAGCCCACTGTAGAGAGCACTGTTTTTCACAGCTCCTGGGATTAGATTGGCCCACCCAGAATATCCAGAATAACTTCCCTATTTGAATATCTATCCCTATCGTTGTATCTGAAAAGTCCCTGTGTGTTGCCAGGTAACCTGTGCACAGGTTCATGGGCATCTTTGAGTGAGTTTCTTTTGGCCCACTATACCAGGGGTCAGGGATAGGAGATGTATAGAAGTCATATTTTGAGAACTCAGATGCCTGCTTCGGCTGCAGGGCAGCATCAACGAGGGACTGGGCCTGTCTAGGTAGAGTAGGTTGGAGAACATGACTCCCTTGGGCAGGAGAGGATCATATGGTTGTCCTGAGGGATCATGTTTTCTTAGAACGTCAGCAGTCTGATATATATATGGCATGTTCCATATGTAAATCTCTGTGGCTGCAGCTGTTCTCAGGGGTTGGATCTAGCTTGTGTCTGTGTGTGACCTTGGCTCTGATTTGTGACCACTAATCTATCTTATCAGAGTAACTGGTTCTAGTGGCTGTTTAGACATCTCTTAGGTTGGGAGTTGGTCAGAATGAGGACCTGTTCATTCTGGGTGGCATAGTCACCATCCCCTGTGGAGTCTGAACTCCTTGTTGTCCCGGTGGAATCTTTTAGACTTCTGGAGGTTTGTTCCTGGCTTCCCTCTTGGGGAGTTTCTGTCCTTGACGTTCATACTTCAAGCTTCCAAGGCAGGAAATTTCCATTTTGTCCTCTGCTCAGCAACGAGAAGCCTATGTTTTTTGACCTCCCTAACCTATGCTGCGTACATGGACATCTCTCTGAGTTAGCAGGAAGGTAGGTATTGATTACTTGACACTGACTGATTATTTATACTGACTGTCCCTGCAAGGAATGTTATGATGGGTCGATACCAATCGCCCTCACAGCCCCTGGGCCCAGAATGCAGGGATCCATCTTGCTAGCCAGCATGATGAAGCTTTTCATCAGGCTAGTCTGGGAAGTATGTGGTGTGCTTTGCCATGTGATGGCTCATACAGGTGACATCCAACTCCCGAGGAACCTGGACTGGGAATATCAGATCCCAGTCTGGCTTACCTGTGATTGGGGTGTGCCCACTCTCCAAGGTTCCCCGAGTTGATTATGGGCCTCAGGGTCTTTGGGTGGCTGATTTTCCCCCTGGCTTTGCTAGAGAGGGATCCTGGCCCCTTTTATTTTTAATCTGCCTCTCTGAGGGGGGAGCAGAGCACACCCACCCCTGGAAGGTCTCTGGATGTGGCCTATGGAGGAGCCCAGTGATGGCTCTTAGCATCTGCATCCCCTCTAAGGGGCCTGTTCGTGTGCTTGACATTTAAATATTCAGTGCTTGGAATGTCGCAATTTTGAGACCTTTATTAAGCGGCTCTGGTCTAAGGAGTTAATTGTTACTGATAGCTAAGAGTATAATTACCTTGGTAAAATATCATGACTATTTTAAGCAATTGAAAATTGGCTTCTAGAACTGGGTGAACACAAACCATTTTCCTATTTGAAATGAGCTATTTCCAGTGTGCCCTAATATTCCACAACATGGTTGCAGAGTTTTATTTATAGAATGTAAGCAGTAAAAACTAACTTATAGCAAGAAATATTTTTAATGAAATAAAGCTTCCCTCCTTTTGTCTACTGGACCCCACCCCCATATCCTCAGTGCAGCAGTCACAGGGACACCAATCCTAGAGAATGTTGCCAAAGTCTTGCTCCCTGGGCCCTTGGTCAGGTAATGTCTCATTCACAGGGTGGCAGTAGAGACTGTTATTTGGTGATCATGATGCACCCTGTCCTGTGACCCCTTGTATGCGGGGTCTGGTGTAAGTAATATCTGGAGTTTCACAGAACTGGGCTGTGCATCCAGGCAGTGTCTTTGCTCTGCACTGGCTGCCTTGTCACTGCAAGCATAGTAGCCTGGAGGTGAGAGCGGTCATTATGACCCTTCCTTCTCTTTGTCCTTCCTGCTTGCTAGGAGGTTCAGAACACTCATTTCTGTAAAATATCTAAGCTAGAGAACTGCTCTCAAACCTTAGTGATTGGCCTGTTATTTCAAGTTTGCCGCTTTGGGCGGGTCACATGGTCAGCCGTGCTGTGCTCTACAGCTCCATCTGGAGCAGAGGAGCCTCGACCCAGTGTCTGACCCAAAGGCCAGGGAGAGACATGGGCAGGGTGGTGGTTTATCTGCAGTGTACATCTTTGAGGAGGGCTGAGGCACAGATGCAAGTGGTTAGCAGAGGCAGCTGCTGCTAAGTGAGAAACTGCCGACTGTGGGGCAAAGGCTGGCAGATGAACTTTTAGAACCACCTGGCAAGAAGTACAAGGGATCCTCTCCAGAGAGTTTGGATGAGCTCTCCTGTCTTAGACTCCTCTCATGGTGGTTTGTCCACTGGCCAGCAGCAGGAGGTACAGTCCTTGAGGATCAGGAGCAAACATGCCTGCAGTCACTGTTGTGCCCATCACCTTCCTTGCTCCAGCTAGCACGCAGGAGGTGTTCTGGCCTCCACTGTCCATAATGTATGGAGATTGTAATTTTTTTGTCCTCCCAGGGCTGAGGACTGAACTCAGGGCCTTCCGCATGTTAGGCAAGCGCTCTGCCACTGAGCTAAATCCCCAACCCCTAGAGTGTACTTATAGATATCTGGGTTCTTCTAAGTCTGTGGCTCTATGAGATTGCACCATTCCTTCACAACTTGTCATTTCTCCTCTTCAGGAATGGCAACAGGTCCTTTTTGTGTGTGAAGAAGTCAATGTGTGGCTAGTGCAGGAGTTGGGAGACTGCCTGGTCCTGAAGGAGCTGGTCACCTCAGACCATTCCGGGTATGGGAGGCACTGAATGTCTTTGAAATGCTGTCCTAGAAGGAATGTGGGCTGGAAGCAGGCACTGTATCCTGCAGTCTGTGCTGTAGGTGAAGGCAGAAGTACCGTGGATGGTGTGGGAGTGTGGATTCTGGCTGGCACCTTACTCAGCTGTCCTTGGCACAGCAAGGGATTAGGTGACACACATTGCTATAGTGTTTTTGAATGAGTTATCTTCTCTCTCTCTTTCTGAAATAATGTTGTGAAGTCACATCTTGCGTGTATTTGAGCTCCTGTAAGATGTGAGTAAAGGGGATGTGGAGGAGAATTGGACTCTAATTTTATCATCAGTTTTGTATTTATCCGACGTTGGGAGCTTACACTTGGAACCTGCCCCAGCAGGGTCCAGCTTAGCCTGCACTTTTCCCAGCACTGGACACAGTCATCACCCTCAGGTGACATTGCAGTAGTTGGCTTCATGTGTCTTAGATCCCTGATCTACCTGAGTGGCAGCTCAGAGTCCTGGAATCCTAGGCACTGGGAATGGAGTGAGTGGGGCACTGCTCCCTCTACCCACCTGTCCTTGTGCCCTTTGTTTTGTGACATGTGCTTGCGGAAAACCATTCATATGTGCAGAGACAGTTTAAAACTGACTCCTGTCTGGCCAGGCCAGTCCCCAGCGTAGGAAGCAGGAAACAGCTTTGCTGGGGAGCTTCTCCACCTGCTGCCCCCTTCTAGATATGATGTTTTCAGTTTTACTCTGTGTGTGTGTGTGTGTGTGTGTGTGTGTGTGTGTGTGTGTTTCCCTGTCCATGCTTAAACATTGGTCAGCTTTTCCCATGTATTTATATAAAAAGAACTATACTTCTGTGGTTTCCTTTTTATCTTTTTTTCCGTGAAGAGAGAGAAACAGTGTGAGAGAATCAATTTTATTTATTGCTTTGTTTATTGTTCCATCTTTTTTTTTTTTAAACTTTCAGACACATGTGTATGTGGTGCTGATATCAGGCAGGCATGATATCAGCAAGCCAAGGCCCCAGCTCCTCTTCTTTATCTCAACATTATGCTTTTGACATTTGTCCTTGTTGATGCCATTCATTCATTTTCCCTGCTTCTGTGACAAGTGGAAGGAATATCCACTTGGACTTAGCCCCTTTTGGAGCCTAACAGTTTGGAGACTACACGAATGAGGTCTAGCTTAGCCTGTGTGTTTTCCAGGGGTCCCAACATGCCTCTGTCATGTTCATCTGTTCTCTGGATGGGTGCTCGGCTTTTTGTGGTTTTGCTGTCTCAGACAGTGCTATGAGATCTTCTGGAACTTCATGTTCTTGTCTACATTCTGCTTTAGCTCTGCCATGTGCATTTTCTTCCAAACAGTCCTTGGGTTAAAGTCCCTGCACACAAGATACAAGATAAAACAAAGGCACATGGCCAGCAGCCTACAGGGGCTGTGTGCCCATTTCTCCTCATCGGCATCCACTCCCTGACTTCAGTCCACCTAGTTACGGTTCACGCAGGTGGAGACACATGACCTGTGCTCCTTTTGTGTCTGATTTTGTTACTGAATATTGCCTTTGTGAGATTCATGCATATTGTCATGTATACCTGAAGTTCTTTAATTTGTCTTAGTACTCTGTGTTTTCCACCATTGGATCATTGAATTTTCCCCCCATTGATTCTACATGATGTAGTAGAATGTTCAGATGGTAGAAATGGTGCTGCTATGAACACTTTACTACATATGGTGTTTGGTGATACTGGGTAACTCAGGTGGGTTTGCCTTTGTGTGGCACATGCTTGGTCTCAGCGGAGACTGCTTGCCATTCGTTTTGCTGCATTGATGGTGCCCACTTGCATGTAGGCTGGGAGTGTATTGTTGTCCGGTTCCTCTTGGTTTGCACCAGCACTCAGGATCTTCTTTGATTTTGCTTACTGAGTTGCTGGAATTTTCTGTTCTAGTTATGAACCTTTGGTTGGAGGCAGGAACTGCAGGGACTTAATCTGTGATTTGCTTTTTCATTTAGTTGATCTGTTGATGAACACACATTTTTTTTTTTAAAGAGAGAAGGACAGTGAGTGAGAGAGAGACAGAGAGAATTTTTTTTTTTTAAATTGAGGTTTTCACATGGCTTTCGTTGCCCTGATACTTAGTTGTGTACATGGTTGTGGAGATTTGAACCCGTGTACTTATGCATGCTGGGCAAGCTCCATAACCACCGAGCCACCTCTAGCCCTGAACACACATTTTTAAAGTAGTCCAACACATTGCTTTATACCTTTATGCTGGCACTTCTGGAGTCTTGATTAAATATCTTTGTATGCCAAAGTCACGAGGACATCAAAAGTTCATTGTTTCTTCCAAGCACTCTGAAGTTTTACCTTCTGTGCTTCTGTCTGATGGGATTCTGTCTGGAATTGGGTTTTGAATATGATGTGAAATAGATGCCTGGGCCTGTCATAACCTTGGTGAGCTCTCTAGTCAACCTGGCTCTGCCTTTGGAAGGAGCATCCCATTCCCCTGGCCCACAGCTAGGTGGCCACTCTGGGTACAACTGCCTGTGGAATCTGTCTTCATCGTTTGGTCGGTTGTTTGCTGACTGACTCACTTCTGCTTCAGTGTAAGTCTTGACATCTGCTAGTGAAATCCTACAAATTTGTTGTTCTTAAAGTCCTTGGCTTATTTTGTCCCTTTGCATGTCCTTATACAGAATCAGTTATTTCCTGCAAAGTGCCCTGCTGGGTTATGATCAGTATTGTAATAAATTTATAAATAATTTTGGGAAGAAATAATATTTTAATATTATTCCATCTTTTGAATCATGAGCATTATATGTTCCCCATTTACTGAAATGGTCTTTAATTTCAGCAAGTTCTATGGGTTTTAGACTACAAGACTTACATGTTACTAAATTTTTTCCCCCCTGAACGTTTTCTACCTGTGATGTTTTTAAATAATGACTTGTAAGACTTTTCTCTCTGCTGGTTAGTGGATATTGCCCTCAACAACTCTGTTACAATGATAATCCTTTACCTATGCCATCCTGTCCTCTGTGAATCTGCATGTGCTGGTCTTTTCAGTGGTGTCCTGACTCTGCAGGGCTCTGTCACTTGTGGGCACAGCAGGGCCCCTTGTCCCATGCAGGTCTCAAAGAATGTTAAGATTAATCTCTAGGTGTGCTGAGGGCTGTGTGCATGCTCCCTACTGAGTTCATGAAATCCTCCTCTTGTTTTCTAAGATTTTTTTTTTTTATCATGAATACCTACCTCATGGATTTTGATATGGGCTTTGTTATTATTCATTTCAAAATATTTTCTGATAATCTTCCTGCAAAGACCAACCTGCAAGCAGGATATAGCATGTTATAGGCATGTCATGTAGGCAGATTGAAAAGCTGGAAAGGAAGACCCCAAGCATATCCTCTTAACTTGCTTATTAATTTTTCGTCCCACAAATTCTTCTCTAGCATCTGCTGTGACTGTAGCCCTGCCTAGGAGGTGTTGAAGATGGAGCTCTAAGGTCCTAGAATTCTTTTCTAGTCAAGATGGGACCATGAGCAGCACCAGGAGCTGAGACTCTTCTTGCTATGAGGGTTAGGCCTTCTACAGGGGAGGCGGGGCAAGCAAGGCCTCTCATCTGAGGGATGCCCGGGAAGGAAGACAGAACAGCAGGTTGAATCTCTGAGGCTAGCCTGTGGCCAGTGGAGTTTTGCTTTTGAAACAGCCATGGAACCATAGAAAGTGGTGACAATAGAGAGGTGTTCCTCTTGTCTCTCATGAGGTTCCACTGTGGCAGCACCTTGTCCTGTGACCAGTGTGGAAGTGTGTGTATCTGGCTTTCTGCTATTGTGCCACCTAGGCTGGTTAGCGTGGCCCCACAGCCAGGGACATGCAAGTCTACCCTGTCAAGAGTCCTCCCCTGTTGCTCCTGGGAGTCATAGCAACACTTTCTATTTTTCATCTCTGGTGATTTGGGCATTTCTAGAATATCATAAAAATCAAAGCATACAGATTGTGACTGTTTACCTCTTAACTCTTGTTTTTTTTAATCAATGAACTTTACTTTTCAGAGCAGTCTTAGGTTTAGAGTTGAGCAGAAAGTACCGAGTTACCACATGCCCCTTCCTCTTGTCTCCTCTGTCCATGGTCTCCCCTGTTGCTGACCCTGTGTTATCAACTTGGTGTTCCATTGTGATCAGTAAGTACACCAGTGTGGTTGTATCATTAGTAACCATGTTGGTGTTGTGCCTTTTTTTTAAATTGGTGCATTATCATTATAAATAATGATGGGATTTGTTGTCGCATGCTCATAGATGCACACAATATAGCAATACAATTTGGTCAATACCTCCCGCACCCCTCTACCTACTCTCGTCCCCTGATCCCTTGCCTCTGTTTCTGGGTCCTATATTTTCCCTAAATTACCCAAGTACAGTGAGATAATCTTTTACATATGAAGAACATTTTTTATATACATGACTATAGTATATATAGTGCCATACTTATAAATGCTTGGAGTGTACCTTGCTTTAACTCAGTTCCAACATTCCCCCTTCTCCTCCCTTCCTATCATCCCTTATTATTTTTCGGTATATTTAACAAATATATTCAAATATCTTATGCAGTATCTTGCAACTGTGTCTCATAAATATTTACATACTGCATTCTTGTTCTAGGTTCTAATACATGAGTTTGTCTACCTTTTCCCCAAGCCTAGGATTAGCACCAGCCTCCACAAATGAGGGGAAACATTTGGCCCTCGACTATCTGGGTTCGGATAACTTCACACAGCATGATTTCTTCCATTGCCATCCATTTACCTTTAAAGGCTGCAATATCATTGTTTCTAATAGCTAAGTAGAACTCCATTGTGTGTGTGTGTGTGTACACACACATTAGAGCTTTTGGATCCATTCATCCAGTGAGGGGCATCTGGGTTGATTCTATAATTTAGCTATTATAAATTGAGCTGCTCTGAACATAGATTTTGCTGCGTCACTGTAATGTGCTGATTCTAAATTCTCTGGGAAAATACCCAGAAGAGGGGTAGCTGGGTCAGATGGTAGATACAACCCTAATTTTTTGAGGAGTCACCACACTGCTTTCCAGAGTGGCTGTATACCAGTCTGCAATGCCACCAACAGTGTTCTTATCTCCTTATAACCCCTCCAGCATTTGTTATTATTTGTATTCTTCATTTT
>PVKS010001541.1:79693-139204 GCA_004027875.1 Aplodontia rufa
TTTTTTTTTTTTTTTGTAAATTTTGGATATTAGTCCCCTGTAAGAGGGATCACAGGCCATGATTCTCTCCCATTCTGTTGGTTTTTCTTCTGACTATTTTTGCTAATTTCTTTGCTGAGCAAAAGCTTTTTAATTTAATGACATCCCACTCATTAATTCTTGATTTTAATTCTTTGGCTTTGGGTGTCTTACTGAGGAAGTCTTTGCCAATTCCCACTTACTGAATTGTTGGTCCTAATTTTTCTCTAACAGTTGTATGGTAGCTTGTTTAATTCCTAATTTCTTGATCCATTTAGATTTGCTTTTTATGCAAGGTGAGAGATATAAGGATCTAATTTCAATTTTCTGCAAATGGCTGTCTGGTTTATCTAGCACTATTTGTTGAATAGGCTGTCTCTCATCCATGTTATAGTTTGACCCCTTTGTCAAAGATCAGATGTTCAAAGGTTTGTGGGTTTGTCTGAGTCTTCTATTCTGTTCCATTGGTCTTCATTCCTATTTTGATACCAGTACCATGCTGTTTTTAATACTACAGCTGTATAGTATAATTTTAGATCTGGTATTGCAAAGTCACCTGTTTTGTCTTCTTGCTTTGTAATGTTTTGGCTATTCTGGGTTGTTCCGCATGAATTTGAGAATTCTATATCTGTAAAGAATGGCATGGGTATCTTGATGGGGATTGCATTGAATTTGTATAGTGCTTTTGGCAGAATGGCCATTTTAATTATGTTAATTCTGCCTAACCAAGAACATGAGACATCTTTCTATCTTCTTCGGTCTTCAGTTTCTGTTTTCAGTGTTTGATAATTTTCATTGTAGAGGTCTTTTACTTCTCTTGTTAGATTAATTCCCAAGTATTTTATTCTTTTAGAGAATATTGTGAATGAGACCGATTTCCTGATTTCTTCTTCTGCCCTATTATTTTTAGCATATAGGAAAGCTGTTGATTTATGAGTGTTGATCTTGTAGTCTGCTACTTTGCCAAATCTGTTTATAAGCTCTAGCAGTTTTCTGGTGGAGTTTTTTGGATCTTCCAGATATAGGATCATGTCATCAGCAAAAGGGATAGTTTGACTTCCTCCCTTCCTATTCTTATCTCTTTGAATTTCTTCTCTTACCTGATTGCTCCAGCCAGGGTTTTGAGGACTATATTGAATAAAAGTGTTAAAAGAGGTCTGCCTTCTCTTGTTGCTGAGTTTAGTGGAAATGCTTTCAGCTTTTCTCCATTTTATTATACTAGCTGAGTGTTTGGCATATATGACTTTCACAAAGTTAAGTTCCTTTGATCCCTATTTTCTCGAGAGTTTTGAGCATAAATGGGTGCTAGATTTTATTGAAGGCCTTTTCTTCATCAATTGAGGTGATCATATGGTTTTTGTCCTTAACTCTGCTTAAGTGATGAATCACATTTATTGATAGGCGTATGTTGAACCTTGCATACCTGGAATAAAGCCCACTTGATAGTGATCAATTTTCTTCTTCTTCTTCTTCTTCCTCTTCTTCCTCTTCCTCCTCCTCCTCCTCCTCTTCCACTTCCTCCTCCTCCTCCTCTTCCTCTTCCCCTCCTCCTACTCCTCCCCCTCCCCCCTCCTCCTTCTCCTTCTCCTTCTCCTGAAAAAGAGGGACTGTGATAGAGGAAGAAAGAGAGTCAATTTTATTTAGTTTTTCATGTGATTTTTGTTGCTCTGACACTTACTTGTGTACATGGTGCTGGGGTTTGAACTTGCATCCTTGCGCATGCCAGGCAAGCTCTGTAACTGCTGAGCCACTGTTCCAACCCATGAATTATCTTCTTGATATGTTTTTGAATGCGGTTTGCAAGAACTTTATTAAGGCTTTCATGTTCATGAAGGATATTGGTCTGTAGTTTTTTTTTTTTTTGATGTATCTTTGTAGGGTTTTGGTATTAGAGTTATGGTTGCTTCATAAAAGGTGTTTGGAAGAGTTCTTTCTTTTTCAATATCTTAGAATAGCTTAATAAGGAGAGGTTTAGCTCTTCTTCAAAGGTGTAGTAAAACTCCACGGGGAATCCATCAAGACCTGGGCTTTTCTTCTTTGGAAGACTTTTTATTGCTGTATGGATTTTGGTGCTGTTCAGGATTTCAGTTTCATCCTTTGTCAATTTGGGGATATTGTATGTATCTAGAAATTTGTCCATGTCTTCCAGATTATCTGATTCAGAGGAGTATAGTTTTTCAAAATACGTTCTGATAATCTGTTTTATTTCAGTAGGATCAGTGGTCATTACCTCCTTTTTGTTGGTGATTTTGTTGATTTGCTTCTATTCTCCTTTTAGTTAGGTTAGCTAGGAGTTCTGTTAATTTTGTTTTTTTTTTTTGAAGAACCAGCTCTTTGTTTTGTTGATTCTTTTTTAAATTATTATTAATGTTGTTGATTTCAGCTTTGATCTTGATTATTTCCTGAATCTGCTTGCATTGGGATTCGATTGTTTTTCCTTTTGTAAAAATTTGAGTTGGAGCATAAGCTTATTTGTTTGGGATCTCTCCTGATTTTTAATGTAGACACTCAGTGCTATAAATTTTCCCCTTAAGAATGCTTTCATGCTGTCCCAGAGGTTTCGATGTGTTGTATCTTCATTCTCATTCTCTTCCAAGAATTCCTTAATTTCTGTTCTCATGTCTTCTTGGATCCATTCTTCATTTAATAGGGTGTTATTGAGTCTCCATGTATATGAGTGTTTTCTGCAATGATTTTTGCTGTTAATTGCTACAGTTGTGGCATCATGGTCTGATAGGATACAAAGAATAATATCTGCTTTTTTATATTTGCTGAGATTTCCTTTGTGAACTAGAATATGAACTCTTTTGGAGACTGATCCATGTGCTGCTGAGGAGAAGATATACTCTGCTAGTTTGGTTTGGAATATTCTGTAGATGTCTGTTAAGTCTGTTTGATTTGTGGGTGTTGTTTAAAGTGGAAATCTCTTTTTTGTTTTTTTGCTTTGATGATCTGTCTGTTGGTGATAATCTCCCAGTACTATCGTGTTGAGGTTCACAAGTCATTTTATGTCTTGGAGTAATTTTTCCACATTGTTGGTAATGTTGGTGTTTGGAGAGTATATATTTACTATAGTTATATCTTCCTGTTGTATTGTTCCCTTTTCTAGGATGTAATGGCCTTCGTCATCTCTTCGGATCAATTTATGTTTGAAAGAATAGCAACTCCAGCTTACTTTCTTGGACCATATGCCTGGTAGATATTTTTCCATTCTTTCACCCTCAATCTGTGGATGTCATTGGCTGTAAGGTGAATTTCCTGTAAGCATCATGTTGTTTGGTTTTGTTTTTTGATCCAATCTGCTAGTCTGTGTCTTTTGATTGTGGGTTGAGACCATTCACATTCAGTGTTAGAATAGTTATGTGGTGGTGGTTCACAGTCATTGTGTTCTGTTAGTAAGTTCTGTGCTGTTGTCTGTTGATAGCATGTTCCTTTATTGAATTTCCTCTGTTTATGGGAGTTGAGGAATGTTTGCTTGTTCTTCTATCTGGAGTTTATCTTTGAGGAATCTTTGTAATGCTGATTTTGTGTTTATGAATGCTACAAGTTTGTTCTTATCACGAAAAGTACTTAATTCTCCCTCAAATTTTTAGCTGAGTTTTGCTGAGTATAGTATTTTTGTCTGCATGTTGAGTTCATTCAGATGTTGAAAGATCTCCTTCTGTGGTCTTCTCACTTCCAGAGTCTGAGCTGACAAGTCAGGTATGATTTGTATTGGTTTGCCTTTGAATGTGATTTGGCATTTTTCCCTTGCTGCTTTCAATATTCTTCCCTGGTTTTCCCTGTTGTACATTTTGAATATGCTGTTCCTTGGTGAGCTTCTTATTTGATTAGACCTGTTGGGTGTCCTGTGAAGCTTCCTGGATGAGCATATCTGACTCTTATTTTCATATGGGAAAATTTTTCTTTAACTATTTCATTGAGAATGTTCCTTATCCCATTTGTTTGTGTTTTGGTTTCTTCCTGTATCCCAATTACTCTTAGATTGTTTCTTCTAAAGTCACCTAGACTTTTGGAAATTCTATCATGTTCTGTGAGTTTTTTTTTTCTTTTTTTCTCATCTGTGCACTCAAGCTTACTCAGCCTGTCCTCATCGTTAAGACATTCTTTCTTCAAAAGCTGGGTTCTGTTTTCTATAGAAGTTAGTCTGTTGTTAAATTCTTCCATAATTCCTATCATGTCATTGACTGCAGATTTTAAGTCTGTTGAGTGTGTCTATTTCTTTGATAATGGAGTTATTCATCTCTTGAGTTTTCTCTCTTAGTCTCTTCATTATATCTTCCTTTAGTTCATTGTTCTTTTTAGTAATCAGATCACTGATAATTTTTTCTAGGTTTTCATCTCAGTCCCTGTCTGTGGCATCCATTTTAGGGGAGTTCTGGGTTTGAGGTGAACCTTTCCTGGATTGATTATTCATTTTTGAAGAGCTTCTTCTGGATCTCTGAATTGGGATTTCCTGCAGGGAAGGTAGGCAGTTCTTCAGGTGGTCTTTCCTTACAAGTCAAAAGGTCGGATTAGCTACCTCCTCTTTGATAATCACCTTCCAGATGCTGCTTCTGTCTGGGTCCTTGGTTTGCTCCTCCTTTTGGATCCAGGCTCAAGGTTGCAGATCTGAACCTGAGTTATTTTGCATTCCTGCCAGGCCAGGACCAGAAGAGGCCTGGGCCAGGGGCTGCTCCAGGCAGGGATGTTCCAGTTGGTACTGGGAGTGTGTTGCGGCCTGGACCAGAAGAGGCCTGGTCAGGTCCTTTGGCAGGGCAGGGGCTGCTCCAGATGGGGGACCTACCTGGAGATGTCCTAATCACCTGCCAGCCAGGACTAAAAGAATCCCATACCGGCACATGGGGTGTCAGGTAGGCAAGGGCTGCTGCAGAAATGGATTCTACTGGTGAAGTCCTGAGCACCTGCTGGCTGGGACCAAAAGATGCCTGGATCAGCACGTGAGGTGTCAGGTAGGCAGTGGCTGTTCTAGGCAGGGATCTTCCTCTGTCAGTCCTGGGCTTGTGATGGGGTCAGGGCCAGATTTTCAGCTGGGCAGGGACTGTTCTGCTCGGGGGTCCTACCAGTGGTATCCTGAGTACCTGCCAGCCGGGACCTGCACACAGGGCATCAGGTAGGTAGCTGTTGTGCCTTCTGTGGGCCTAGACAGAAGCACGATTGCAAATGTCTACCATTATAGGACTGAACAGATAGCCTCTGCCCTGAGCTCCTTCAGGGCTCTGCCTGCTCTTCCTCCACTCCCACTTCCCTGGATGCCTGACAGCTACTCATCTTTCCACTGTCTCCATGGTTCTTTCCTTTCTAGAATGTCATTTCTGGAATCCTACAGCCTTGTTAGATGGGTGTCTTTAACTCAGTGATATGTTGTTAAGATTCCTCCATATTTTTTTTTTATTTTTTATGATTCAATGGCTCATTTTTTCAAATCACCAAATCATCCCATTGCCTGGGTGAACCACAGTTTATTTATCTTTTCATCTGCTGATGGACATCTTAGTTACTTGTTCTTTTTTTTTTTTTAAGAGAGAGAGGGACAGAGAGAGAGAGAGAGAAAGATAGAATCAGTTGTATTTAGTTTTTCATGTGGCTTTCGTTGCTCTGATACTTTGTTGTGTACGTGGTACTGGGGTTTGAACCCGCATCCTCATGCGTGCCTGACAAGTGCTACAACTGATGAGCCACTACTCCAGTCCATCTTAGTTACTTCTAAACTCTGGCAGTTTTGAATAAAACTGTGTTTTGTGTGTGTAAGTTTAAGGTCCTTTGGGTGAACCTAGGAACGTGATTATGCTGAGTACGGTTAATGCCAGCACACCCTGCTTGAGGGCACAACCCTTCTTAGTGTGAGAGGTTTCACTCACCGTTGGGTTTTTCCCCCCATTTTATGAAAGCTCTTTGAGACCGGGTACTTGAACGAGAATACTGGAAATTCAGATTAGGTTTTCCACCCTGGCCTTCTGTGGGCATCCCCTCCCTCAGTGCTGTGTTTTTGATTTTCTTTGCACCTCAGCATACTCAGGCTTCCACAGATTCTGTCTTTGTCCTTTGCTGTGATCTGGAGGGGTCTGTCTCCTGTTCCCTGGTGAGCGGGATAGCAGGTGGGAGCTCCCTTATACAGTGGATGCCAGGGGAGCACTACACTTCCATGTCAGATGCAGCCCATTCTGAAAGAGCCATCAGCTGCTTTCCATTTCTTTCAGGGAACTGTTCAGTTGCCCTTTTACTGCCCCAATGTGGACCTGTCTGTCAGCCACTCTTGTACTGTAGGATCTGAGATATAGGCTCTTTGCTGAGCGCTGTTAATAGCCAGGCCTCTCACCATAGAGGAAAGCAGATATGTCCTGTTCTCTTGTAGAAGGGCAAAAGTGTTGTCAGCCCCATCTTTATCCTAGATTATATCCTGTAGAGTTTGAGTCTCATATGTGCTTTTTTTCCCCTTTCTTTCTTTTCTTTTTTGTTTTAGAAAGAATTGACTTTATTAGTTTCTCTTGTGGCTTTTGTTACTCTGACACTTCTTTGTGTATGTGGTGCTGGGATTTGAACCTGTGTCCTCATACATGCCAGGCAAGTGCCATAACCGCTGAGCCACTGTTTCAGCCCCTCTCATGTGCTCTTGTCAACCTTCTTCATGTGGAGCATTCGGGCATTGTCGAGCATACCCATGGAGGTATTCAGATGCTCAGCAGCTGTTCTGATTTCTGAAACAGCCTCTTCGTGACCGCCAGCCTCCCAGCATGTTCCAGAGTGCTGTGCTCCTGTGCTTCTTCTGGCAGCCCCTCAGGTGTATGGGATCAGCTCCGTGGCCCTCCTTTTAGCTCAGCAGATCAAGACTAAGAGTGGCTCAGAGACTTGGCCAAGGCTGCTCAGTGGAAACTGATGCTGGGTTCTTTCTCATCTTTCCCCTTCCCTAGTCTGAAACTAACCCCACATGGTTTATTTTGCATGCTGATGTTTGCCTCTGCATATAGTGGTGACAAAGTACGTTATTTTTAATCATCTGTTTAAATATAGGGGCCTTTTTGTTCAGCTCTTGGCCTAGGGTTGGGCTGGCCTGGCTAAGCAGATGGTTGGTGCCATAGGCCATGGTGTAACAGCAGTTGCAGGAATCACTGACCTTGTAGCACTGCCCCTGCTCTCCTCTTTTAGTGTTGTGGTGCCTCTCTGATGTCCTGGGCCTGCTGATCTGGCACAGTTGTGCTGAGCTGGATTTGACTTGAGGTGGACTGTATCCCTGTTGCAGCATACTGACGTATCCTCCATGGCCAAGTCTGAGCTGTCCCTCCTGGGTGAGCTCAGGGTCTTCTGGCTCCTCCTTGGGCCCTGGCTCTCCTTGGGCTCCTCTTCCTGTCTTCTTGCCCAGTCTGTTTTCTTACTGAGTGATGTTGGTGAATTGCATGGAGGAGGCTGGTGGTGTTCCCCAGCCGTGATTCCTGATTGAACTAGCTCTGCTTGGCACAAAGCCCCTCTGTTTTCATAGCCGGTCCCTCTATGCCTGAAGTTCTCCTACTTGGGTCTTTCTTGGCCGACATTCCTAGTGTCTGTGAAGAAAGGAATTGTCTATTATGCTATGGAAAAGTGCCATTTGCAGGTAGTAGAAAGCTAGCCTTGCCTGCCACCATGTTAGTGCACTGTTCCTTGAGGAGGGCAGTTGGAACTGGGTCATGGCAGGAAGAAAATTTCTAGGGAGAAAAACAATTTTAAGAAATAAAATGAAATGAAAACAAAATGCCTTTTATCCCAGTGCGATTGGAAGATGATTATTAAGATAGGGTTGGATTGTGGGCGTGTGGCAAAAGGTGCCTGCAGGCTGCCCTCTGCAGCTGTGGGAGGGCTGGAGTGGAGCAGTAGGAACAGGGCCACCTTGAGCTTACTGCCTGTTGGGGCCATGTTGATGCCAGGCAACTGTTCCCTGAGCTCTCCCTCCCTGCGTTTCAGGGTGGCAGAGTTTGCAGGCTGCCTTCTGGTAGATCCTGTGAGCCCAGGTTTCTTCATTCTCAGAAAAGCCCTTGTCTAGCCCACCTGTCACAGAAGTGCCCTCTGGACTGTCCTGGGCAAAGCTGTAGATTGCCAAACCCTTTGGGGGGAATTTGGTGGGAGCAGCAGTAGATCCCATAGCTGCTACCTCGGTCTCCATGTCTCCCGGCAGTCTTAGAGATATGAGTGTTGTCAGAAACCACAGTGCTTTTCTCTACTTTGTGCTTCCTAGATGACTGCTGAGATGAGATCTTCCCAATGGGTCTCAGCTTGGGGTGGCAGCTTCAGTCAAGTGGCCTTCCGTTGAGGCCATATTTATTCAGGATCCATTTTCTTTTGCTGCAAGTGATGACCCAAGTCCCCTTCTCACGGTAGCAAGGTAAACTTGAAGAGCTTAGTCACAGGATCCATCATATGCCCATTTGCTATGGTGTGGATATGAGAAGTCCTCCAAAAGCTCATTGTGAAACAGCGAGATAAAATGATTGGGTTATGAGAGCCTTAATGTTATCAGGGTGTGAATCCCTGCATAGGGTGGTAGTGAACGCTGATGGGGGGAGACTGGAGGAGGTGGATCACTGGGGGTGTGTGTTTGGAGTATATATTTTGTATCTGGTGAGTAGAGTCTCTCTCTGCTTTCTGGTGTGATGCCTTGAGCCACTTTCTTCCATCACACTCTTTTGCCATGATGTTCTCCCTCACCTCAAGCCCCAAGGAATGGCACCTGCTGTCTATAGACTGAGACCACTGAAACCATGACCCCCAAATAAAATATTTCTCCTCTAAAATCATTATTATCAGGTCTTTTAGTCACCTTAGCGAAAAAACTGACTAAACATTATTGTACAGATCACAGGATCCCTCCCTGGTCTTCAGGCCCCTGGCCTATAAGATTGCTATTAGAGCTGAGAGGCGATGCTTTACACACTGGGGCCATCCAGCCCTATACCATCTGCCTGGGGTGCCCCAGAATCTGTGCCTCCTCCTTTCCTGATTGGACAGTGCCTGAGAGAAGAGGGGACTCCAGCTGCCATGTGCCTCAGGTCCTTTGCCTGCATTTCCTTCCTCCCCTCCTCCCTGGCTCTGGCCTGCCCTCTTTTCTTGCTTTTGTCCCCTGTGAGGTAAGGATCCTTCCTGTATTGTCCCTTGGGTACAGCTCCTTGCATGTAGTAGGCTCTTAGTAAATCTCTGGCCATCCCTCTACAGAGCTTGACAGGTGTACAAGGGCACACAGACACTACCCTGGCTCCTGGACAGGTGGCCTTGTGTCTGCTATCTAATGGGATGTGGGGACATCTGAAGATTCTTGAAGCAGGTAGCAGATATAGATGTTTCTGTTTTTGATGCCAAGAGTTATAATTAGCAACTTAGAAAGTGTGGTCATTGACTTCTAGCTTAACTTTCTAAATAACGAAAGTTGAAAGTATGGTTGCCACTGATAGGATGGGGATGCGGGTGGATGGACAGCAGAGTGCCCTGTCCCTGGCGTCCCTGCCTTTGCTTGTCTCTCTCTGAAGTCAACTGGTGCATCTGGAGTGAGGCTCATAGCCTCTCAGGGCCTGCTGTGGCTTGTGCTCATGGTGCACAGTGCTGGGTGGTGGTGTTGGTCCTGTGTGGGTGGCGTCTTTCCCCCTTGCTTTTTCTGCTTCTTGCTGGCATGCTGCTGTGCATAAGGACACCAGTTCTTCGGTCCTCCTAAGGAAGTTTCTCCAGAGGAGTTAGCATGTGATATCTTAGGTCCAGTAGCAGGTGATGCCACCCTGCTGATGTTCCCTCCAGGACACTCCACTCTGTGTTCCGAACCACTAGCCATCTGTAGTTCGGAGGCATCTTTACGGCCCTGGGATGGGGCTGGGTGGGATAGGCAAGATGAGTCTTGGTAGTACCAGGGCAGGTCTTGTTTTCATGGGCAATTTTAGTACTTTGTTCTTTTCTGTCTTAATTATGAATTTCTAAAATACTGGATTCATACATTGTTAATCTTGTTTGCGAAGCTTGGTGCACTTCCTCAAAACCTGAGCCCAAAGTGTGCCACCCTTGACAGTGCCATCCTGACCCTCGAGCACATCTTCTACTCCAGCGTCCACAGCTTAGTCAGTGGTTGAGAAGCCTAATGTCTTAAGTGGGACAGGGCCGTGGGATTCCCAAGCCAGGGAATCTCACCTTGTAAGGGAACTAAGGCTCAGAGAGCAGCAGGGTCTGGCCAGGTACCCACGGAGATTCTCCAGTGCCTTTTGCACTCGGCATAGGCAGCTTGTGCCTGGCTTCAGAGGGACACGACCTCCCATGTCCAGGGGAGTTTGCCGGGTGTCTGGGAGTTGTAGGGAGGAATGAACTTGGAATCCTTGTCCCTGACACTCTGGCTTACATTTACCTGACATTGCCCTTGCTCATGCTCTAAAATCTCCTCTCGTCTTTGGTGAAGACCTATTCCATTTTAAACACAATTTCGAAGAAATCCAAATCTTTGAATAACCTTGGTCCTGAAAGGAAAGGCGGCTGACTGCAGGTGAAAATGGATGGTTGTGCTCAAAGGCATGGTTCCCTGCCAAGGCAGCCTCTAGAGTCTTACTTCCAAAAATAGCTGCAGTGTTGTGGTAGTGTTTGAACAGCGGCCAGGCTCCTCTTGGAGACTGTTTTAAAGATGTTAAAGATGCCACCCAGCCTCCCCTGCTGTCCCAGGCTCAGGTATATCTGCCCTTGCCTGCTCTGCTGATGCCCAAATGAGCACTCGTGGTATTACTCCTCAGCTCCCCATTGAGTGGCCGGTGTCACTGACATGCAGGAATCCTGAGGCCCCTGTGCCCATGCTGTGGTAAGGTCCCCGTGCCCACTGTCTGGCAAGGTCCCTGACTTTAGAGGGTGTGATAGGCTTCAGGTCTGAGCTTCTGTCTGCCGCTGCTCCTGGGAAAATTAGGGAGCTTCCAGGGCCTTAAAACTGGCCGATAGCTTCGAGTCATTGTGGTTTCTCTTAAAGCAGACTTGCATTTCCAGGGCAGATTCTGTTGCCATAGGGGTTCAGCCACATGATGCAACCCCAGCCAGAGAAACCACAGTGCCGGTCTGCATCAAATTAACTTATTTCCATTAACAATGATATAAAAATCCCACTTAAAATTATTTTGAAAGTATAATTAGAACCAGATGCTGGGGTACATGTTTGTGATCCCAGTGACTAGAGAGGCTGAGGCAGGAGGATTACAAGTTTGAAACCAACCTGGATGACTTAGACTCTGTCTCAAAATTTAAAAAACTGGGATGTAGCTCAGTGATAGAACACCCCTGGGTTCAAAAAAAGAAAGTATGACTAGAATTTGCAGACTCCCGTATTTATGGAGGAGGAATTTGACTGGCCCAGGTTGAGGAGTGGCACACCTGATGCGTGTGTGTGTGGCTCCCAGTCCACAGTGTTTGGCTTCAGGCTCCTTCTTTCTCACTGAGCCCCCTCCACAATGTCACTGCTGTCTTGTGCCCTGTGTTGCATGGCTGAGATCGCTTGTGTGTGCATGTGGACATATGTGAGAATGTGTGCGGGTGAATGCATGTCTGTGTGTGCACATGGATGCACTGTGTGTGTATATTTTCACTCTGAAAAGCCATTTGTTTTTTGCAGTTCGGTTGCTTTTCCCATGAAACCCTCACAGAACATGAAGCTTAGGAGAGGAGGACTGGCCCTCACCATTGTAATAGTGATTACATAGCAATGAAACAGAATCAGTGCTCTGACTGGAGAGTATTAAACAGCATCCATCGTCAAGTGGAAAACAGTCTAAAGCACAGGTCCAGTTTGGAATTATGTTCCTTTGGTTAACTTTGCCCACAAAACTCCTGACTGCCCCCAGTAAAACATCAGGGAAGGACAGGAAGTCCTACCAGACTGGAGCATCACCAGCCGGCTCTTATGTCTATGGTTTATAGCATTATTATAGGGATGGCTGTCAGTCCATGCCCAATGGCGCAGCTGTGGGTTTCTCCTGGATTCTGTGGCTGCTTTTGCCTTAGGTCAACTTATGGCCCTGTCTGGAGAACTGGGGGAAACTTGGAAATGATGCTTGCCTGTAAAGCCTGAGGTCTTGGGGCAGGAGCAGAATGCAGAGAACCTGAGGCTTAGTGTGACAGGTCTGCACTCGGGTGGGCTTTCTCTGGGGGCCTTCTTGTCACAGAGTACTGAATCTCCCACATGTCTGAGAGTTAGGTGTGTAGATAGTGGGGAGCTGTAGGTGTGACCAGGCCTGGTGTGTGTGGGTGTGTGTATACTTCCCACGTGGTTTAGGGTGAGACTGGGGGTTTGTTTCTGTTCCTTTAAGTCAGGAGCAGGGTCCATTGGCTGAAGGTGTTTGGAAAATCTGTGAGGAGTGACTGAGGGTCCCTGCCTCCTCTTTTGTTGGGAGGTGGAAGGTTGGGTCCATGGTCCAACATATCACTGCATACTTTCTTATTTTGAAGTCTCCCACATGCAGCAGCCTTCGTGGGGTCAAGAGCTCTGGAAGGCATTCCAATGGCTTGTGTAGGTGATCTCTGTGTCCAAGACTCAGTTTCTGTAAAATGACAAGATTAATTTGGACAGTTCTGTACTTTCCCCTTCCAAATCAGCTCTTTTAAAATAAAAGTTTCCAATTTGTTTGTAGTGTTCCTCTCTCCACAGCCCTCCGTGTCTGGCCAGAGAGGTGGCAGTGTGCAGCTAGTGCACATCTGGTGTATGGGTAGGTGCACTTGTCTGACCAGGAGGAGGACCTATGTTTCTTGGCTCCAGCTAGCTGGTTCTGCAGGTGAGATGGCAGTCTAGCATTCTTTTTTTTTTTAAGAGAGAAGAACAGTGAGAGAGACAGAGAAAGAGAAAAACAACTTTATTTAGTTTTTCACTTGGTTAGTTGCTCCAACACTCAGTTGCGTACGTGGTGCTGGGATTTGAACCTGAGTCCTTGTGCTTGCCAGGCAAGCGCCGAAACCTCTGAGCCACCGCTCCAGCCCCAGTCTAGCGTTCTTGTGGTGTAAAGGACAAGCTTCCTGGTTAGGTGCCCTTCCAGCTTGGGACACTGTTGCATGTAGACGTAGGAAGGGAGGGTGAGTGGGCAGGAGGACACCAGCCTCTACTGATTGTGCATGCGAGTAGACCTCTGGCTTCCCAAGATGAGGCCTGTCCTAGGGCCTGGGGTTTTTTGTGTGATACCCGCCCACCACCAAGATGTGATGGGGCTCAGCACTTAGCTGGCCTCCCCAGGGGATGTCTTCCCTTCAGGAGCTTGACCTGTTTTCTGTAATAGTGCAGAAGCATAAACTACAGTTGTAATAGGCTAGGTGACAAGGGGTCTGTGCTGCCTCTTTTCTGGGGATGGCTTGACCTCCTTGGGGTTGCCAGGAGGACATGGACTTAATTACTAGTTGGGTCTTGTCTCATTCTCAGGGGCGTGATGAATGAGACAAGACCTAGCTAGTGGATGATGACCTCTAGGACCTGGTCTTGGGTGTCTGGCCATGGCTGGACTTGTTAGGTGACAGATCAGCTGCCATTTTGCCCTTGCCTCCCCTCTTGTCAAGGTGGTTTGTTAAATTTTTCACTTTGCTCTGGGGCCTGCAAATCCCACTAAGTGACTGTCACTTTTCTGTGGCTTCCTCTGGCGCAGTAATAAGCTTTCATAAAGTGCTTTATCCACAGCCTTATGAAAGTCTCTAAATAAATTAGATCCACTGGTTAGCCTTCACCGGTGATTTTTATTAACCTCCGGTTAAAGAAATATTGCTGGTTACAGAAGCGTGATTTATTCTTGTAGAAGCCAGCCTCATTTAGCCCCTGTACACTCCCAAGAGGGATGACATTATATAAATACAGGACCAAGGGCTGACATGAGAAGCATGTATAGGAGTGTGCAAGGGGCTGGAAAGGGTGTCCTTTTTTTTTGAGCTGTGACCTTGGGAACAGGGGCAGTGATCTCATGGCACAGCTTGGAGCCTGCACTCTGATGCTCTGACCTGTGATTGGGCAGGTGCAGAAATTCACAGATTAGACCCATTCTGGGTCAGTGTCTGCACCTGGCAGGTCCGTGCCTGTGGCCAGCCTGTGCTGCTGGCCTCTTCATCTCACACCGAAGCAGGAGACTTCTGTTCCCAGCTTGCCTCTTTCAACCTGACTGAGTGCAGCACAGCTGGGCAGAACTAGTTTGCACTGTGCAGCCCTCGCTGTTCAGGAGGAAGAAGGAGCAGACTGCACAAAATGCCCAGTGGCTTATTACATTTTTGAACCCAGGCCTCAGTGCTAATCTAAAGCTAGTAAACTGTACTTGTTGATCGATTTGAGTTGTGATCTGAGGTTGCTCAGCCCCCTTCAGGATACAGTGCTTGTGTGTTTAGAGACAGCTTCCAGCATGTTTGTGGCATCCCCACCTCCTTCTTAGACATTTTTTGTCCCACATGGCCAGGCCTGGGATTTTTCAGTAGTTGAGAGTGTCCCTCAGGAACCAAGTGTGTGTGTGTTTAGTCCTGGCTCTGAGACACTGCTACAGGAGGCCTGGCTGAGTTATATAGCTTCGTCATTGGAGAGTTTGGGGTAGACACACCTCTTCTAGGTGCTGCAGATTAGCGATGCAGGAGTCTCCCTGGGAGCAGGGCCACTGGGCATACCCTTTCCAGGCCCCACTACTCTCCTGTGTCGCCCTTCCTGCCCTGCTCTGGTCAGGCCTCTGACACCATTGTTGGCTTGTTACCTGTGCCTGTCTTGATGGCCCTGTACCAACTCCCTACCCATGAGCTCCCATTGCAGTGTCCATTGCTGTGCTAGACTCTAGCTGTGCTCAGTTTGTCTCTGAGACCACAGCTGCTACCAGTGCTCTGCTCTCTGCAGTATTGAGGTGGGCAGCAGTCTTCCAAACAGACACAGTGGCCTGGTCACCTTGGCCTGTTCCAGTAGCGTACAGTAGGCACAGGGCAGAAGCGCTGACCTTGGAGCTCCTTGGGGTCTGGCTGGAGGCCTGGACAGTTCTGCCTATCTTTAGTATTTTACAAGGCTGTCTGCAAGAATTTGGAGTCACAGATTTGGTGCCCAGCAAGTGTGCCCCTCCCCCCATATCTTGTGTCAGGGCCTCCCCAGATGCCAGGGACCAGTTATTACACAGCTCCTGTCCCTTACCTACTGGCTATTGCAGTGCCTCAGTCCTGGTCAAGCTGGGGGGCCTCCTGAGGATATCGGAATTCAGAACAGATTGTGGCATGGATTTTCAGAGGATTGAAGTTAATTAAAGAGCTCTTTCTTGCTTTCATTTCCTTGTATCTGTCAGCTATTTACATGCTAATGCAACCCTGCCACTGAGGCCAAGAAAGGTGTCAGCTCCAGGCCCATTACCAAGCCAGAAAAGAGTGGGAAAATGAGATGAGTGCTATTGTATATTTATACTATGTCCCTGTGGATGGGGAGGGGGTTCCAAACATGCCTGGAAGTCAGCGGCACAGCCGTTCCTCCCCCATGTTCCCAAAGTGTCCATGTGGCTGGCTTGAATTTTCTCTATTCAGACTACACCTTAGGGGCTGGAGCAGTGGCTTGGTGGTTACGGCACTTGCCTGGCTTGTGCAAGTACATGGGTTCAAACTCCAGCACCCAGGTACACAACTAAGTGTCAGAGCAACGAGAGCCATGTGCAAAACTCAATTAAAATTGATTCTCTCTCTCTCTCTCTCACTGTTCTTCTCTCTTAAAAAAAAAGACCACATCTTACACTATATAATTGAATGCATTATGCATGGCAATATCTTCACATAAGCAATTTTGTAAATCAGAGAATGCACAGACTTTCCAAGTTCAGGGCTGTCTTTCCAGAAGCCCATCTTCCTTGGTGAACAAAGCTGTCAGTTGGCGGTCAGCAGTGCTGTGTCCTCTGGCTCAGAGGTCCCCATTTGGAAAAATATATAACTTTAGTTTGTTCAGCATACTGATGTGGAAAAAGCGCATGGTACCAGTGCTCACCAAGCATTTGATGAATGAGTAAATGGATTTTGATGCCATTATGAGATGTACTTTAGCTGCAGGGGTTTAGAGGCCATGATGTAGGGTGGTGCATGGAGCATGAGGAGGTGGGCAGTGGCCATCAGGTGTACAGCTTACTTGACTGTCTTCTCTTTAGCAGTAATGGGCAGTCCCCTATTGCTGTTCCAGGGAGATATTCTCCTTGACCTTTGCTAGTGGGGATACAGCTCAGCTTTGCCTCCCTGCATAGAGCTAGTGCACTGTGGGGAGCTTTGGTGGCAGATTGGCTGGGCAGATAGGTACCAGACTGGGTTTGTGTTTAGTGTCCCTCCCACTGTGGCCCACCTTGTTGATGGTTGGCACCTTGGAACTTGGCAGTAATCCTGTCTTGATGGAGTCCTCTACTCTCTGCAGGCAGAGAGTCTGGTGACCTGTTGCTTCATTCTGTTCTTCAAAGCCCTTCCTCAGCTTGGTTAATTCAACATTCATGGAGTGTCCCTTATGAAGCATGTCAAAGGAACACACAGCCAGGCATTAGTTCCAGTGGTGAAAACAGGTTTTATTCAGCCACTCCTGACAGTAGAGGAAAAGATTGAACTTTATTTCTGTTTGTGTAGAGGTGACTGGCCCTTTTAAAGGGAGAATGAGGGAGTCAGTGCCCAGCTGGAGTCAGAGAAGAAAGTACAAAAGCAGGTAAGAGGGTCATTGTGTGAATGCAGTGAGGCTGTCTATGTCTGCCTGTTGGCAGTCACAGAAGGTAGGCTTCCACCCTCACTCCCAGGCGGGGAGGCAGAACTGTCCCTCCCAGTGGTGACATTGCAAAGGAATACTTTGAGCTGTGGGAGACAGGTACATACACAAGAACAGATGTATCTTAACAGATGAAAGAAGGATGTACAGTTGTAAACTTGTTTTTTTTTTTTTTAATGTAAATGCTCTAAGAAAGAGGGCCAGGCCAGGGGCTTGTCTCAGGGCACATTCTCTTGAGTCTTGAGCTTTTTCAGACAGGAACCCTGGAATCCACTTAGGTCTGGTCAGGTTTCTGTGCAGGGCTTTGGACTGAGTTGTCACATGCCACATATTCTGTAGTCCCCAGCCATGAATACTGTCAGATGGTGTGGCTGGTACCACGCCTCCTAGGGCAGCACTCATGCAGTGAGCCACACCCAGAAGGCACTGTGTGTTGGGGTAACTTTTTTGTTTGTTTGTTTTTTCTTGCTTTTTTTTTTTTTTTTTTTTTTTTAAAGAGAGAAGGACAGTGTGAGAGACAGAGAATCAATTTTTATTGAGTTTTTCACATGGCCCTCGTTGCTCTAACACTTAGCTGTGTACGTGGGTGCTGGGGTTCGAACCCGTGCACATGCGCATGCTAGGCAAGCGCCTAACTGCCGAGCCACCGCTCCAGCCCCTGGGGTAACTTTTAAAGAACAGTGAATGCTTCTGTTTTCAGGAAGGATAGTAGACATATTTTTCCTTGTACCATTTCTGAAGTGTGACCCTATTAATAAAGCAAACATGAAAAATTTCTGGCAGGTGGAGTCCAGGGACTCCCGGAGAACATGTGATAAGTTTCCCTCTTCCATTTCAAACCTAGAGCTGAGGAAACAGCTCTGAAATGCCAGCAGCTTAGGCAGAGAAAGCTCTGAGGTGCCAGTTCTGTATTTGGAGGACCAAGGAAGCCACAGCCTATAAAATGATGGTGAAATGCACACTTAATGGATAAGGTCAGTAGTGGAATGGAGGTAACAGGAAGGAAGCAGTGGATTGAAGACATGGCACAGAGCACGCACTGGGCAAAGGAAGCGAAGTATCAGGCTGAGGAGAGGCCCTGATGGGCTGGTGGGAGTGCCAGCAAGCCTCCAGAGGGTGGGGCTGGAGTGTCCTCAGAGGTGCACTAGGGCTCTACTTGCTGTCTAGGTTTGTTCAGAGTTCCTGTTTTTCTTGAGTCAGTTTTGGGACCTGTGTCTCTTTAGAAATTTGTGCCTTTGCCTTGGGTATGTAGTATTTTGCATCCAATTGTTTGTGGTATTCCTTTATAATCCTCCTTAATTCTGTGAGGTCCATAATATGTGTCTCCTTTCTCATTTTTTATTTCAGTAATCCAATTTTTTTTTCTTGGTCATTCTGGCTAATAGTCCTTGTCAATAATTTTACTGATCTTTTCTCAATACCAATTTGTGGCTGGGCCGATTCTCTCTCCCATTTTTCTGTTCTTTATTTCACTTAATTCTTCCCTAATCGTTATTATTTCCTTTCTTCTGCTTACTTTGAGTCAACTGAATTTTGAGAATGGTGCAAAATCAACTTAGCAGAAAATGTTAGCCTTTTAAATTAATGGTGCTTGGAGCAATTTGGGGAAAAAAATTGGCCATGTATCTAACTCTCACACCTTACACAAAAACTCACTTGCAAACTGACAGTGTGAAGCATAAAATGATGTTTCATTGAGAAATAGGAGAAAGTATTAAAATCTAGACAGAGTTAGTAGACATGACACCGAAAGCATGATCCATAATGGGAACATTGACAAATTGATTTTACCAAGATTAGAAACTTTTGCTCTGTGAAAGACCCTGTTCAGAGATGAAATGATGAGGTTTAGAATTAGCAAAAGTATGTGCAAGCCACATGTCTGACAAAATTCTTATCCATAATATACAAAGAACTCTCAAAACTTACTAGTGAAAACACAAAAACAAAACCTAATTAGAAAATAGGAAAAGACATCTGCAGACGTTTTTAGCAGACAGCATCTATAGATGACAAGACAGCTCGTGGATTGGCCTTAGGCATCATTAGTGGATGTAGAAATGCAAAGTAAAACCACAGGGAGGTGTTACTGTACCCCTGTCAAACGTCTTGCATTAAGTATAGTGACACCACCAAATGCTAGCAAGGATGTGGGGAACTGGATCTCTTGTCTGTTGCTGGGGGTGCAAAGTGGAGCAGCCACCCTAGAAAATAGTTTACAGCTCACCAGAAACTAAACTCAGCTACCATTTGGCCCAGCAGTTGCTTTGCTAGGCTTTTATCCCTGAGAAAAAATGTTTGTGTTTCTATAAAACCTATGCAGGAGTGTTCTTAGCTCCTTACTTGTGCATAGTAGCCCAGGACTGGCGAGAACTTTGCTGTCCTCTAAAGGTGAAGGTGAGCAGCTGTGGCGCTGGGGCAGTACTCAGGAGCATCACGGGACAAGCCATGGGTGCACTCAGGTCAAATGGATGCCCGGGCCTTTGAATCTATTGAAACACCCAGGCCCCAAAGGATCCCAATCACATGACATTGTTTATGTTCTGGGAGATAGGTGAATGCTGGCAAGAGAGGGTGTGACCCTCCAAGACCACACCTGGCAGCTCTGTGGTGAAGTGTTCTGTCTTGCCTCTATCACTGTTCCTGTCTTGGTTGTCGTGTTGTACATTTGTCAGACCACTGCAACACCACTGTTGGGGGGCACTGAGTAAAGCCTAGTGTGATCTCTATGGTGTTATCTGTAGTTGTGTATGAGCCTGTGATGCTGTTAGGATAAAGCGTTCCAGTCTTGACCAACAGCAGCCAGGAGAAGAAGCAGCATCTTTGCTGCTGGTGTGGAGCAGAGGAGGGAGGTCATCCTTACATATAGATCAGGAACGTTGGCCTTCTCAGTCATTTCCTGTCATTGGTCCACACAGGGCTTAAACTGTCTGCCACAGGGACCTGTAAGGAGCGCTCATCAGCATGACCAACAGGGCGGGGTGATGACAAAGGTCCATCTTAACTACTGCACAACTTCCGAGACCCTTCCCTGGCCAAGAGTGAGCCCTCAGGGACTGGGCTGGCCACTCTGCAGCATGCTGCTGCCACTGTCCACCCACGGCTCTCCTGCTCAGGTTTGCCGTGGAAGAATTACTTTTGGTGGATGATATTAATAAATGCTGAGGACTTTTTAAGAAACAGCCTATCACTTGATTCATTCACTGTAAAGACACCACAAAAACCCTGAAGCTCCTAGGAAGACCTGCTGTCTGGACTTCATGAATGGGAATCTCTCTTTCCCATTCAGCTGACCTGTGTTGATATTCACTGACTTGGTAACTGACCACATTTCTCTTTTCATCCGGCATTTATTGCTCTTTGAATCAGTGATGGTTCTGTGTCTGCCGCTTTGCATGCCCTATTTGACAGCTGTATGAGGCCCCTGAACTTGGATTTGCAGTGCTGCTTTCTCAATGTGTAGCAGTAAAAGATCCTGGAAAACAGCTCTTTCCCAGTCTGCGTGAACTTTTCTTGATGGCCCAATATGTGACTTAGGTCACTCCAGGTGGACTTCTCATATGTCCTCTGCCTTCCTTTAGCAGGAGTATGGGCCCTGAACCATTTGGTGGGAGGATCCTCCTGTAGGATGTTTCCAACTTGGTTTGCCCTTGTCCCACCCCATCTGATTTCAGTATTTTTATGCAGCACAAGTAGGTGAGTGGGGCTGTTGCGTGTGCAGCCACCAGCCCCTCCTGCTCTGGTTACCGTTGTGGTGCTTCTGGAACCTGTCTTCACAGCAGTTGAGCAGAGATCCTGGTTTTCTGACCAAAGAATTGCACAAGTCAGTTTCTTTGTCCTTTCTGTAATTCTCTGTGGTAGACTCTCTCCAAGTAAAGACTCAGCGGTATTGGGATAGAGCAGTTCTATCCTGTTAGGGTGATAGTCCTTCTTGTGCTGATTTCTGGCCCCATCAACAGGCAATGCTACAAAGCATGTCAGGCCAAATCAGCACCCCCTCACCCCCAATTGTGAGCTGGCCTGGGGGAGTGGGCCCAGGCCTTGCCCGAGTGCCTATCCTTCTCAGTTGAGGGTGGGCCTTTGCAATCGGTCAGAGTCAATGGGTAGTGCCGTGTATCCCCTGAGACCTGGAGTTTGTGTAGCTTTGGTGGTCACTTTTTGGTGGTCACTTTTGCCCTGTGGTCTTTTTTTGCTTTTCCATAGTCACTGGATGTTTGAGCCCATAGGTGGGTTGTGACTTTGGTTTATTAACATCAGAGTGTTCATTCTGCCTTTCGGTGTGATACTAAGGGCTCATGCTGCAACCTCACATGGAATGTGGTCCTGCCTCTGGTTCTTGATGACTTTGGGGAGGGTGTGGGAGACATGACTACCTCTGAGGTGCTTCTGAAGCCTGATCAACTGATGGTTTTGTTCGTTTTTTCAGTCTGGTTAGTATTTACTAAGCATCTGTTAAATTCTGGATCTTGATCTGAGGGCTGAGTATATCATCAGCAGGGTAGATGCCAAAGTGATTGGGTGTGGAGTGTGTGCCCATGTATGTGAGCTGCTTCCTCCAGTGAAGCAGCCACTTAAGTGTTGTGATGTTCCAACACTGAGCTGTAGAAGACCAAGTCTATCCAGTGTAGTCTCTGCCTTGCTGATGCAGAGACTAAGGCTAGAGAGGGTATAACACTGAGGCTGGTAAACTGAACTTCATCTCTGTTCAGCAGTCTGATCCTCCTCCCCAATCCTTCTTCCTCTGTCCTGTCAGATAAATGGTGCTTATATAACATCACTTTGGGCCCACAGGCCCTGTTGAAGTCCTGAGGTCTCCTGGCCTTGTGGCAGATACACTGTGCAGACCATGTGTAGGCTACCTCTTCCTCCCTTTGAGGACTGTGAGGGTGGGTCCCACACAGGCAGCCAGGCCTTTGGCTTCAAGGTGGCCCTGGCACTACCTGGCTATTCTTGTCACCCCAAGAATACCCACTCAAATGTAGCACCTATGTCATCATCCATGCAGGGATGAGGAACTGCTGTTAGGAAGCGCACTGCTGGCTCAGAGTGGGTGCTGGGACTACATTATACAACTAACGTAAATGAAAGGGAATTTGTAATCGAGCAGTGTGAAGTCTAACTAAAATTGCTTCGGGAAGGCTCAATTGATTCCCATTCCTTCCTACAATAGGTGTTGTAGAGCTTTTTATCAGGAGGTTGAAATTGTGAGAATGTGGCTTGCTGGTGAGAAGTACAGAGCAGCATGCTCATCCTGCTCCCTCCAGCTGAACGTGGCTGGTGAAGGGGCAGCAGGGAGGGCAGAGTGGTGAGCAGTGACCCACATCACGGTGCTGGGGACGCATGCTGCCTGCACTGGGTTGCCTAGCCAGGTCGAGGGCAGGGGAGCAGAACAGGACCCAAAGAAGACCTTGACCCTCCATGGTAAGTGACTGTGTTGGCCTCCTGACATCCTCAGGGGAGTGCTTGTGCTGGGCAGGTGTAGCTACAGGAGAGTGTGCAGCAGCTGGCTGCTAAACTAGACTAGGTGTGTTTTGGAGTCTCCTGTCTGCTTCTCTCCTGTGGGCTCCCTGGCAGCTGGTCACCCAGCAGATTTGACCTAAGTGGCCAGGTAAGATCATCTTGTATTGAGACTTAAGGAAATTAAGAGAGTGACATAAAAACAGAAGGAGGTACTGGAGCACAGGTTGGCAATTGTGGGCGCAGGGTAGTGGGCACAGCAGAGGGCTTGAAAGTGGCCCAGGAACCCTGCAGCTGTTCCCCTACCAACCTCTGAGGACAGCCTTTGAGAACATGGTGTATGACATCTGTTACCATGAGCCAGTTCATTAGGAAAGGCTAAAGTTTCTCACAGCTCTCACTTTCCCTAAACTGGGCGATGTCTGATGCGTCTCAGAAACATTTTCATCAAGCATACTTGACAGCGTTCACCACTTTTAATAGGGTCGAGCTGCCTTGCATGGGAGACCTGGCTCTTTCTTCCAGAATGTACCACATACCAAGGGTGGCCTGGACCTTGTTTATAGGCTCTTAATTGGTCTAAGCAAGTGGTGTGTTAATTCTAAATTAGCTTTATCTACGTATAGAAGAAGCAAAGCAAGAAACGCATCGGTAACACTTTGTTTGCACTTTGTTCAAGATAGTACACAGAAGTTAATAGAATTGCGTTCTACTGAAATTGTCCTCTAAGTCAGTCATCATCAGTGGAACTGGTCTTACCCAATTAGCTGCAGTTAATGAGCTTTGACAGCTCTGAACACTTTCTGTCACCACAGAGTTGTCTGTACCCATGTGTCCACACTACATCATCAGGGGACCATCCCCATGCCTCCTGTGTAGCTTCTGCTGAGCATTGTGTAGAGGAGCCGCCATCTCTTGCTGGGTCCGGTGTTTCTGTGTCCCATTCTCCTGGCTGGGGCACGCTGCACAAACAGAACTGGTTTTACACAGACATCTCGGTGGGGGGGGGGATTTGGGCCAGTTGTCTGGGTTGTATTTGTCCCATGTGTTCCTCAGAGAGTCCCAGGTCATCTGTGTTTGAAAGCCTCACACCTAGACAGCACGTCTCATTGGGATTTGATGGGAGGCCTCAGTGCCACAGGTGATCTGGGGAATGAGCTTGGATACCTTATTCTTTTCTGTGCCATCTTTCCTTGCCACCCCACCCCCACCTGCTCTCTACTTCCTGCCCAGAAACCTCTTGGTTCCCCATCTTTGCATCCTGGGGCCACATGCTGCCCCCCACCTCTAACCTCTCCTCAGCCCTTCCTGAATGGGCATGCTCAGGTGGAGCCATGAGCCCTGTTCTTCAGGCTCTGGAACCATGGCTCTTGGGTGGGTAGTCAGACAGGCTTTCCATAGCTGCATGTGTGAATGTGCAGCCATCATGGTTTCTGAAACCACTGATTGCTTTTTTTAAAAAAATGTTTCTTGTGTTTTTAGCTTCTTTTGGGAGTCCAACTCACCTATAGAAAATGCCCGTCCCTGAGTACATGCTGTAAGCTATGATGTCAGTGCATCTCTGATCCAAATAAAGCACTGTCTGCACCTTGTGGCTCCTGCCATGCCCAAGTCCAACACCACTGTTGGTGGTACCTGTTTTTAAGTAGAGTCATGCAGCATGTAATGTTTTGTGTGAGGCTTCTTGTTCACAGTTGCTGTGCAGTTATTTTGTTTCCGTTATGTGAGTGTACCACACTACCTTTTCCTCTTTCTGCATTTCCTGGCCCTTGTGACTAATGCCGCCGTGGTGCAGGTGCATATGGATTTTTGTTTGGTACTCAGGAATTTGACTGCTCCATCAGGATATGTCATGTGCTCACCCTATGTGTTAGTCTGGTTTTTGTTGCTGTGGCAAAATACCTGACAAAATCAACTTAAGAAAAGATTCTGTTGGCTTATGGTTTCAGAGGTTTCAGTCATGGTTGGCTGGCTCCATGCTATGTCCCATGATGAGATAGGGGATGGTAGCAGAGAGGGTGTGGTGGAGCAGAGCTGCTCACCTTGTGGCAGCTGGGAAGCACAAGGGGACAGTGTCCCACTATAGTCTTCAAGGGGACACCCCCATCCAGGCTGTACCTCCTAATATTTCTGCCATCTCCCAACAGCACCATCAGCTGATTACAGGCCATTAGCACATGGCCTTTGTGTTGGGCTTCTTTGTTCACAGTTGCTATCCACTTATTTTGTTATTCTGGTCATTGGTGTTGGCCTGCTGGATGGTTGTGACAGTTTACTGTTTTGTGCCCACCTACAGTGCAAGTCAGTTTTAGTTCTTGTGCTGTCTTCATTGTTCATATGCCAGACCATTCATGGGGTTGAACCTACTTTGTATTTTTTTTTTGGCCATTTGCAGAGTCTCCTTGGAGAAGTTCCTTTTAACTCCCTTGTTCACTATTCATTTTTTCTTTTGCTTTTTGGTCATTTTTTTTCTTTTCTTTTTTTTTTTTTTAATTTTTGAACAACCATACACCTTTTGGTCATTTTTAAAAGTTATTTACATATTCTGGATACTAACCTTTCATTAGATATGTGTATTGTGAATATCTTCTCCCAGTCTAGCAAGTTTTTCACTCTTCGCTTTAATAGAAGTTCTTAATCTTAATGAGCTCTGATTAGTCAGTTTTAAAATCTCTTTATTGTTATTTTTGTGTGTTTAAGAAAGTGCACCTCTAGGGTCATCACTTTATGTTTCAGTGTACCCTCTTTATCGTTTGGCTGTCCCACAGCTTCCTTCACACCGGGAGGCTTGTTGAAATGTCAGCTTGCTGTGCTCCTGGGTGGATTTCCAACCATTGGGAAGGCTGACCTTCACCGCACCTCACCTGCCACACTGTTTCATTGTAAAATCAGACCTATTGTCTCCCGATTTGTTTCCAGACTTGGCATCATTTTAGTGTTGTGTCTTTTCACATACCACCAGTCTTGATGACTGATTTTTATGAGTCTTTGCCTCTGATTAAGTGGTCCCCTTCTGTTTCTCACTTTCAGGATTGCCGCGGCTTTTCAGGACCATTTGCCTTTCATTTGAAGTTCATAGCCCAGCCTATCCTATCGGTTTCTACTTCTAAGCCTGCTGGGGTTTGTGTTGGGATTATCTTGATCCAGTGATGTCCCATAGTGCTGGGTCTTCTAGTCTGTGACATGCAGTGTGCTCCATGGGTTCAGTCTTTTTTATTTTCTCTTAAAAATTCATAAAAATTGCCTGTGTAGCCATCCCTTAGGGTTTTTTTCCCTTCAAATTATAAATGCTATCTTTTCCAAAATTTCATTTCTAGCCATAATATGTAAATATAATACATCTTTGACTGTTGGCTTTGGTCCAGCAACATTGCTGTAGCTCCTTATTTTAATAATTCATCTGTAATTTATATTGGATTATCTTTGTTCACAATTGTGTTATCTACTCAATCCTTTTTCATCTTTTCACCCTCAATCTTTATATGCCTTTTCTTGCTTTATTCTGCTGCTTAGAATCTCCAACACTGCTTGGAGCAGAAGTGTCCATAGCAGATGTTTCCTTCCTCCTGGTCTTAGAAGCTGAGATGTCAACACACACCGTTAGAGATCTTGGTGCGTATAGTATGTACAGAAAAGAGTCCTGTTACTAAGGATCTCTATTCTTCATTGGCCAAGATCATTGTTTTATTTTATTATCGCTGTTGTGAATAGATATTGAATTTTAGTCAAATTCTTTTTCTGTAGGTAGTGAGATAATCATATGGTTCTTCTTCCTTGTTAATGTGAATTAAATTCAGTGCTTTTCCAATGTTGCATAAAACTTATATTCCAGGAGTGAGCATGCTGGGTCTCTGCATTGTGCTTTGTATGCAGTACTGCATTTCGTTTGCTGGCAAGTTAACTAAGGATCTTGTGTCTGTGAGTATTGGGAAATTGCAGCTTTGTTACTTCATCAGTCTTTGGTGTTGTGGTCTTTCAGGTCTGAGGAGTTGGAAACTGTCTGTAGTGATCTACGGAAGGTGGTGCTCTTTCCTCTTAAAGGTTTGGTTAGAATTAACCAAAGAAGGCTTCTGGATCTGGAATTTTTCTCATTGGGGAGATTTTAAATTGGGAACATGATTTCTTTTAATAGTGTAAAATCTTTAGATTTTAAGTGTAGGTGTCTTAAGATGGTCCATTTTCTCCAGACTTTCAAATTTACTTGTGTCAGGTTTTTCATTTTATCCTTATTTAAAATATTTTTATGACCTGTAATTTTGTCCTCTTCATTCTTCTGTGTTTGTTTTTCTTGATTGCTGTCACTAGCTGCTTATCAATTTTATTAGTTATTTGAAAGAGTATACTTTTGGCTTTATTGGTTCTATCATATATATTCAGTTACATTAATTTTTCTTATATATTATTTCCTCTGCTTTTCGGTTTAATTTGTTGTCATTCTAATTTTTTGAGTTGTCCATGCAGGATTTGTTCTTATCCTTTCTTCTAGCACGTATTTAAGATTTTAAATTTAATCGCATACTGTATGTTTTGAAATGGTATATTTTTCTTGTGTTATTATTTCATCACTGTAATGAATACTTGAGATCATCAACTTATAAAGAGAAAAGTTTATTTTGGCTCAGTTTTGGAGGTTTCAGTTCATGATCAATGTTATTGCTTTGGGCCTGTGGTGAGGCAACACATCATGGTGGGAGAGCGTGGTGGAACAGAACTCTCCTCGGGGCCCAGAAGCAAAAGGGTAGATGAGGAAGGGGCTGAGATTCCACTGTTCCCTCAGGGGTGCACCCCCAGTGACCTGAATTCCTCCTATTGTGCTGTGCCTCCTAGAGGTTCCATTACCTCTCATCTCAGAAGCACTGCCAGCTGTGACCAAGCCTTTAACCCTTGGGCCTTTGAAAACTTTCAGGATCCAAACTGTGGTATTTATCATTCAGTTCAAAATCCATTTCCATTATGGTTTTTATTTTGACCAATGGGTTAGTCAGAAATAAATTTACCTCCCTTCTTCCCTCCTTCCCTCCCTTCCTCCCTCCCTCCCTTTCTTTCTTTCTTTCTTTCTTTCTTTCTTTCTTTCTTTCTTTCTTTCTAGAGAGGGACAGTGAGAGAGAGAGACAATTTTTTATTTAGTTTTTCATGTGGCCTTCTTTGCTCCAACACTTAGTTGTATACATGGTGCTGGGGTTCAAACCCGCATATTTGCACATGCCAGGTAAGTGCCATAATCACTGAGCCGTACTCTAGCCTTTAAATTTCTTAATTTCCACCATTTGGTGATTTTTTTAAAAAAAGCTATCTTATTATTGATTTCTAGCTTAGTTTCCTTGTGCTCGGACTATCCATTGAATGGTATCAGGCTATGCCTTATGACCCTCATATTAGTCAATTTTTTTAACAGCCCACCCACATTTAAAAATAATATGTATTCTGTGTGTGTTGAGTGCAATGTTCTTTATGTGTCTATGCCAGTTGCTAATTGTTCAAGTTTTCAATATCCTTTACAAGTTTTCTCATAGTTCCTGAGAGAATTGTATTGGAATTTCCCATTATGATTGTCTATTTCTCCTTTTAATTTCTCAATTATTGCAGTATATCTTTGGATGCTGTTTTATTAGGCACATATAAATTGAAAATTATTGTCTTCCTGGCAAATTTAGCTTTTATTGTTATGAAATATTCTTTATGGATCATTTTAATCATTAAATCTCTTGTGGATTTATCAGCTTCTGTTTTTTAAATTATTTGCACCTTTTGCTTTTTCAACTTTAGTCACTGTTTTATTATAAATGTCTCTCATTTATGTAGAAGGTAAAGATAGATTCTGTGTTTTTATTCAGTCTGAAAATCGTTGGTTTTTTTAGTTGAAATATTTAATTCGGTTTCCCTTAATGTAATGATACATTTGCATATCAATTCTTCTTCTAGTTGTCTTTAGTTAGGGTTCTTTTTTCTTTTCTTTTTGTACCTTGTTGTAGAACAAAAAAAATTTTTTTTTAACATTTTGTCCCTCCTCATTATCTTGGTAACTACATGGCTTTTATGTAGTGTTTTAGAAACTATACTGGTGATTATAAGATAATACTTTATTTATCAAAGTCTGGTAAAGATTAGTACATCTGTCTCTTCCCAGTGAGCCAGGAGCCTGAGAGCCCTTGCTTCTGCTCACCGTTGCCTGTCCTGTAGGCGGTTACTGTAGAGCACGGTGCACACATGCTTGGAGTTTGAAAAGACATTTATTCATCTACATTATAGCCTTACATTTGTGACTAGTATTAACGTGCTGTGTTCCTGTGGTACATTTGTTACAATTGATGAACCAATATTGATAGATATTACTAACTAAAGTTCATAATTTACATTAATATTTACTCAGTGTTGTATAGTTTTTTAGTGTTCTTTTTTCATTTTCTGTGTTGTTCATGTATTTTATTTATTTATTTTGGTACTGGGGATTCAACCCAGGGGTGCTCAACTACTGAGCCAAATCCCCAGCGCTTTTTAATTTTTATTTTGAGACAGGGCCTCACTAAGTTGTTTAGGGCTTCGCCAAGTTGCTAAGGCTGGCTTTGAACTCAAGGTCCTCCTGCCTCAGCCTCCTGAGTTGTGGGGATTAGAGGTGTTCACCATCGTGCCCAGGCTGGTCTCAGACTCCTGGGCTCCTTCAGCCTCAGTCTCGTGGACAGCTGGGATTACCAGTGCACACCACTGTGCCTGGCTAGTTGTATGAATTTTGAGTGATGCGTGTGTGCATCTACCTTTACAGTATCATGTAGAATAGTTTGATATTTTCTGAACAAATTATAGTGAATTGGTATCATTTTTCACTTACGTGTTTGGTCGAATTCATCAGGGGACACCCCCCCCCCATCCCCCATGCCCCCCACAGAGGCCTATGTTGGGTTTTGGTAGTTTTTCTCTTTCAGAAAATCAGTCCCTTTCATGTGACTTATCAAATCCAGGCATAGAGTTGTTCACAATGTCCTTTTTATTATCCTGTCAATGTGCAGAGGATTCAGTGATAGCCCCTGATCCCCATATTAGTGACCTGTGTAGTGGTATCCACTTCATTCATTTTTTTGAAGAACCTGCTCTTATTTAGCATTTGTTGTGTTCTCTAAGGATTTTATGTTTTCCATTTCACTTAACTTTTGTTCTAACTTTCATTATTTCTTCTGCTTGCTTTAGGCCTACATTGTTCTTCTTTATATAGTTTCCTAACTAGAAACTTGGATGATTTATTTAGAGTTTTGTTTCTAAAGTATGCACTCAGTGCTATAAATTTCCCTCTAAGCCCTGATTTTTGCCACATCCCACAAATTTCAATAAGTTATTTCATGTTCGTGTTCAAAATCATGATTGAATTTCTCTTGAGACTTTTGTTGACCTATGTGTAATTAGAAGTAGATTGATTTCCAGATATTTTAGGACTTTCTGGCCGTGTTTGTCATTGATTTCCAGTTAAATTTAATGCAGTGTGGTCTAAGAGCTTACTTTATGTGATTTTTTTTTAAAGAAAGAGGGACAGGAGGGACAGTGAAGGAGAGAGAGAAAGAGAATCAATTTTATTTAGTTTTTCATGTGACTTTCATGGTTTCAACACTTTGTTGTATACTTGGTGCTGAGGTTTGAGTTCGCATCCTCGCGCATGCTAGGCAAGTGCTGTAACCGCTGAGCTACTGCTCCAGCCCCCTTTATGTGATTTTATGGTCCCAAATGTGGTCTCTTTTGAACATTCCCTGTGAGCTTGAGAGACATGTGTTGTGTTGTTGTGGGATGAAGTCAGTTGGACACAAGTGACTGATGGTCTGTGTCTATCCACAATTGGACACAGTTTGATTGGGCTGTGTCCTCCACGATTTTCTCTGTGGATCTGCCTATTATGGTAGAGAGGTGTTGGAGTCTGCAGTAGAGAGGTGTTGGAGTCTGCAGTAGAGTGGGCAGCTGCACTCTTGTAATGTTGGTATCCACCTGGATTTGTGCATGTATGTTTGTTGGTTGGCTCTTATTCTTATCTCTAAGGTCTTCCCTCCATGGTCATTTCTCTTATTCTGAAATACATCTTTTGTGCTTTTGTCCAGCAAGTCTGGTGTTAAGTGTTGACTTCCATTTCCTCCCAGAATGCGTCTCCAGACTCCTGTTTGATTGCCTACCTGCTTCATTCTGTCCTGTGACTGCCTCGGGGACACACATGGCTCCCAGCCTTGCTCTGACCTGTCTAAGTGTGCCAATCTCCTGTCCCCAGTGTTTGCAATGTGTGGTGGTTTCCAAATCTGACATTGGTTATGGTTTATCGATTCTAGAAGGTTCTCTACCTTGATGACTGCCTCTCCTGTGTGCTTTCCTCTTTCTTTGATTTTGGTAAGAGACCTTTTAGACTTTGTTGTTCTACCTTGTGTCTCTCTCAGCTTCTTCATATTTTCTGTCCTTGTCTTTTTGCTGTTCTTTCTAGCTTATTCTTTAGATTTATATTTCAGTTTACTAAATATATCTTTAGCCACGTTTAAACTGCTGATGTTTACTTGCTACATTTAAATGTTCAAGTATTCTATTTCTGTTTTGTTTGGCTTTATTTAGTTCATTTTGGTTGTGATCATTTTTTATTTGTTTAGTTTTTATTGACTTACCAATAATTTAATTGCTTTATTGCGGTAAACATTAGGAATACTTATTTTCTGATTATTCTAGGACACTGTGGGCTTCATTTTCCTAAATATTGCTTTGTTGATCCATTTTCATTTACATTTTATGACTTTTGGCTTTAAGCTTTTACAGTTAGGACTTTGTCCTTGGGGGTTATTTGCTGCATAGATTGAGTCATGCAGCCTAGTAAGGACTTGTGTTTGCTCCTCCCTCCAGTTTGTGTCTGGTCTTAGAACTGCATCTATTTTCTGCCTGGGGTTATCCAGCTCCCAGGTTTTATGAGTGTAGGCTTATAGTCACAAGTTCACAAGTTCTCAGCAGTAGACTTTATATTTTTCCCCACCTACACAGCCTCCAGGTTAACATGCATGCATATACCATTGGCAGTGTGGTGGTCCGTTTAGATACAAGCTTGTCCACTGTGACTGGTGACTTTTTCCTGCTTCCTTCATCTAATTGTTCACATTGCTCAGGCACCACACTGCCTGTCTTTCCCTGTCTGCAAGCCCAGGCTCCACATTCACTGTCCTGCTTGCTGGGTCTTATGTGAAACTCCCTAGGGAGCCTTCTACTTGGCCCAAGGCTCCCACCAACCTGAAGGTTAAGGGTCAGTCATCATGATGTGGGCACTTATTTCTCGTTTGGGAAAGAGTCTGCCTGGCATCTTTACACAGCAAGGCCTGTGGAGTATGAGATGCCCATTCTGTGGGCTTATGAGTGGACAGCCTGTCTCACAGAGATGGGTGGTACAGGCATTGTAATGAAGTCTTTATAAGTATCTTGTCACCTCTGATATCTCCTGTCAGGGTTGGGCGCACCGTGGAAAGCAGATCTTCTTACGTTGTAATCAGGCTTTCCTTCTGTCCATGAGTCCTTTTTCAAGTGTGATTTCTAGTTCCCAATGAGTGCCAGAAAGAAGTGGCCAAATGGAGTTACCCCAGGCAACCCTTTTAGGACTGAGCCCTTCCTAAGCTTGGTCCTTGTGCTGCATGTGTTTGTCTGGGGTCTGGGCTCTGGTTCAGAAATCTGGCACCCAAGTGCCAAAGGGCAGCGTGCAGCACATCAGAGAGGAAGGTCCTTGAGTACCACCCGTAGGCCTACAACTATGCAGGTGCTATGCCTCATTTGTCCTCCTTTCTGGAACTTTCCTCCCGGTGTTGGTTTTCAATGTACCTGACCAGCAGTTTCCAGTAGAGCTGCTTGTGTCCCTGGGCATCCATGCCCTTGACCCTCAGGGCTTAACCTTGGGCTGGGATATAGGAGAGGTACTGGGTCCCCAGGTGCAGGCTTGGGGCTCACAGGTGGCTGTGAAGTCTTGAAGGTCGCTCATGGTGGAGGCAGGTGAACAGATTTGTCCTCCTGGCAAGAGCCAGAGGGAGCAGAGGATGCTTGGGGGGCCTCAGCCAGGAGCAGGGAGCCAGTGAACCTCCATTTGCTCAGTTCATCTTGGACAGCTGCAGCTGGAGCCCCTCAGTGTAGAGGCTCTGAGAGCCAAGGGCCTGCCTGCATTCCTGATGGAAAAGGAGCCCTGGTGCAGGGCCCAGGTGCTGATTGGTTTGTGGATCTGTGGCTTAGCCCCAGCTCACCTCTTGTGGCCTTTTCCTCTATGGTTTCCTTCTGCTTCTGTGGGGCAGATGTGGAAAAGGAAATTTCACTTTTCTGGAATGCTAATGGTTTTCAGAACACGTGGCAATTACCTTGTTTGCTCCACCTTCACTGCTTTGTCAGCTGGCCAGTATCTGTCCTGCTCTTTGTGTTTCTAAATGGGGCTGGGTGCCCCATAGCTCCTGGGTTGGTGTCACCCCCAGGAGGTCCTGTTCTTCTTGTGTCAGCAGCCTCCTACTAATGAAAGGAAGACCCTGGACCTGGTCCTGTTCTGTGTGGCCTAAGGGGTCCTGTGGTCCTGGTGCTGCTGACCCTGCTGCTGGAGACCGTGTAGATACCTACCTCTATGAATCAGGGAGTAAGGTCTGAGGACAGATTGGTGACAGAAGAGGGAGCCCAGAGTAGGCAGAGCTGGAAGTCTTGGGTTTCTCCTTGACTTCATTAAGCTGCTGGTGACTCCCTGCAACAGGGAGGCAATTGGAGCAGGGCTATGCAGCTGCTAGTGATCATAATTTCTCTTTCTTTAGAAAAGCCTTGTGGAGGGACCAAGAGTTGAGTGTAGGTAGGCAAGTTGGGTGAGAGGCTTGGGTGAGACCAAAGAGCTGGACAATTTCCCTGCATGTGGTGGGTTCTCCAGATAGCCCTGGGAACACATGGGTGGCCAGAGAGGATGAGGCAGAACTAATGGTCGTGGCAGTAGCAGCCAGAGAAAAGTGAACAGAAAGGAAAGTGAGTGGACCCTCCTGCTCACAAGTGCAGCCAGCTTAGCTCAGTCTCTAGGCTCAGCCCTTATTCCTTGGGGCAAGAAGGGACAAGGGAACCTGGGGGAATCTTCCCTGGGTGGGCTCTTCTCTGCCCTCCTCTCCCCAAGCATTGTCTGCTTCACATGAGTTGGGTTCAGGAATACTTGTGTGTGTCTGTCTCAGGGCACTTGTTATCTTCTTCCCCAAGGGTGAAATTGTCATTGGAGGAACAATACCATCATGGGTCTTGAGGATGGCAGTGACAACCACAATGGCCATCACTGACTCATCACCTAGCAAGTGCCAGAGCTTTGCTTGCAGACTGCATGTGACCTTGAGGCTGGCCTGGTGTTTTGCCCCTTCCACTTCACATTTGAATGTCCCAAGGCTCAGGGAAGCTGATTATTCTCTCCAAGGTCACAGCAGGTTGATGTCCAGCCAGGATTTGGGCCTGGGATCTAGTCCTGGGCTTACACACTTCATAACAGGCTTTAGGCCAGGGAGGTGGGAAGAAAAAAACTCTGTGACAACTGTGACTCCTTTCTTCCTATGCAGCACCTGAGGTACAGCTGTCCTCCTCGGATTCTCTGTGTTTCTCCCCCTCCCATGCTGGGACTGTGGCTCCCTCCCTTGGCTCTTCCATGTCACTGCTCTGCCCTTTTCCAGCCCAGGCATGAGGCCTGTCTTGGTGAGCCTAAGATCCTGGCCATGTGGGATGTAGGGTTGAGGGAGGTTGTTTTATGTGGATGTATTGGTAGCAAATGGATCTCCTGGGCAGGGGTACAGGGCTCATACTCTGCTTTGTACCCCTCTACTCACCTGGACTGTCATGTCATGTTTGTTTCTGTGATGCCAGTCTGTGGGTTTCTTCTTCACCTCCCACCTAACTTTCTGAGCCTCCGGTTCCCTGCCTCCCAGGACTCTCACTGTCCAGCCAGGAACAGGTCTGGCCAGCTTCTGCACCTGCTGCTTGCTGCTGTCAGTCCAAAAATGGTAGTTTGTGCCCCCTGCTGGCCTCACTGCCTGTGTCCATGCTCATCTAGGCCTGACTGTTACAGTAGAGGAAGGGCATTGTTGGGAGGCTCAGGTACCCAAGAGCAGTGAGCAGATACCCAGGATCAGGGACAAGTGATTCTGCTGTTCCATGCCTAAGTTTCCTTCCAGAAAGCCCCTGTCTGGCCTTGTGATTTCTTTTTTCACTACTGGGCACTCCACCCTCTTAGCTACCTTGTTGCAAGGGGCCAGGGGCTAGGATGGCCACTGGTACCAGCTAGCCAGTCACCACAGGCATGGGAAGCACTGGCACCCTATCTGGTTAGCTCAGGGGCATCCACAGTTACAAGGCTCTAGGTCCTCCACTGGCTTCTTCACAAGTGAGCCCATCTCCCAGAATTCTCTTCAAGTTGCCATTAATTATATGACTGCATTGCTCACGGACTGGACCGTTATGTTCCCAGGAGAACCACTCAGTGGAAAGTATTGTTTTGTTTTGCACTTCCCCAGCAAGTCTTTAAGGCTACTGTCGGCACAGCCTGGGCGCCTGTTTGTGCAGCGATTAATTGCCTGTGTTTGCTCAAGTAGAAACAAAGCGAACTTTACCACAAGTGGAATCAGTCATTAAAAAGTCGTTACCAAATCACACCAGCACAGTGCCTGCTCTTCTACTAATGACAAAACAATTTCTTGAAAAGGTATAAACAACAAACTTTTCACTTTACATTTTTCTTCTTTGCCAGCCATTGCTAGCCTGGAGATATAATAGAAGAGAACCATAGTGAAGGGCAGCATTTTAGAGATTTATTGGTCAATAAAGTAGACAATTGTAGCTTGTTTATGAAAGGAGATCCCCCGCCCCGGCCTCGTGCGGCATCAACACTCTGGTAATGATAACTCGGGTAACTAGCTTTAGACGATAAAAGTCAATGGGAAGATATAGGATTTCAATAAAATTATGACACTCCATAAACCTTCCTGTGGAAACAAATTTTCCCCGGATATGTGACCAGTTCCAGTTGGATTTGTAACTTTAATCTCTCACTTATTGAATTTTTTGTCATCAACTAATTACAGAGTCCGCACTGAGGTGACAATTGTGTCCCTTGCCAGTGAATACAAAGAACCTAGACACAGGAGCCTAAGGCTTTGGGGGCCCCATAGGCTCAGGAAGGAGAAAGTAGGGTTTCCTATACCCTAACCTTGCCTGTCTCCCTTGCACGGGAGGGGCCTGTGTCCCTGCTGGAGGTGGCTGAGCTGTGGGGCTGGCCTCTCCTGGGGACATGGTTGGGCAGCAGTCTGTGGAAGTACACACTGAGAAAATGCTACTTGCACGGGGACCTTGGTGATCATGTGGACCGTGCTTCAGGGTATAGGTCTTGTTTCCAAAGAGGTCTGAGAGCAGGTCTCCATCAGGACCATCAATTTGTCCTTTAGCCAGGGCCAGGGTAAGAGGGAGGGAGCCGCTGGCCAAGGCACAGAGGGAGGTCATGAGGGGTTGTTGCGATCTCACCCCTGGCTTCTTTCCTTGGATGCATGTATTAGGAAGGGGTGTGTGCTGGTGAATATGTAAAACCTGCTTCTTGGCTTCTTAATTGTCTAGTATTTACCTACTTTGATACAATTCTTTCATTTTATGAGCACCAGTTGTTTATAGGGCAGCTTGCTGGATGCTTTATGACAGTGTTGAGATACATATCTGTTCTTAATGATTCCATCTTACTGGAAAGGAGCTGAGACTTGAGGACAGAGTTGGGGTTTGAACCAGGGTCTTACAGAAGCCATCCCTTTCTTCCTGGGCTGTGCTGTTCCAGAACCCTCACTACTGGCCCCAGGGGTAGATGGATCCAGATGAGCCACCAGCAGGGTATCTGCTGTACAAGGTGGCACTGCAGCTAGGCCTACATGACCTGCAAGATCTAAGTCCACCTCCTGCAGGACCCCCAAGGTGTTTGCATGCATACTTAGGGAAACTGCATATCTGGGCTTCTGACAGAGGGCTCTGCTGTCCCTATTTGCATTGTCTACTGGGGGTGGGAGGCAGCAAAGCAGATGGGAGGAGCCCCAGCCTGGTCCTGGATCTGCTGGGGGTGGACCTTCTCTACCTAGGTACGGTTTCTGGGGCCAGAAGAACCCCATGGCCCTGTGGTCTTAGGTTTGCATCTGAACACGTCAGTCAAAGGAGAGAGGAGGCAGAGGGCAGCTCTGGGAAATATCAGGTTTCCCCAACAAAGCATGCATAACCCTCTTTAGCAGCTCAGCTCCCCACCTGGGGGCATTCTCTGTCTCTGCAGGCCTTCCTGCTAGCTTAGTAGGACTTTTTATACCTCATGGATCCCTCTTGCATCACGAAGTAATCTTGCCTCAGTCCTGGCTGGGGAAAAGCCATCCATTTCTCCTAGGACCCCTGACTTCCAGACTCACACTCTCAACCTTAGCACTTTCTGCAGGGCATAGGTGAGCAGTAATCTCCGGCCAGGTTGAGACTCCTGGCTCTATGATCTGCCTACCGTGTCAGGAAACTTGGGCTACAGCTTCCCATGACTCCCATCTTGTGCCAAGAGATGAAGCAGCATGCTGGGGACATGGCTGGTGGCCCTGTGAAATCCTCAAGCATCCACAAGGAGTCATTTGCTGCTACCACAATATTTGCAGTGGGACCCTGACCTTGTGTTTAGTGTTAAGGTAGTTGGACAGAGCGGAGTGTTTCTTATGCCAGTGGTTTTTTGCAGGGTGCCTATTTGAATGGGTCCCTCCTCACCCACCAGACTGCTGGCTCGTGTCTTTATTCCTAGTGTTACTATCAGAGACCTGGTCAGAAGTCAAAGCAAGAGTATATCTAGCCTGGCCTAGGGAGAATGACCCCTGAGACCAGAACATGCTCTCAGGATTGCTGGCCCAGGTGGTACTGGGTCTTGGAACTCTGAGCACCTGAGCCTCTGAGGCAGGCACTCTGGAGGTGAGTGCCGTTGGCAGGTAAGTGTCAGCCTGAATCCTTGACTTTCCGGCACTGCACAAGGGAACTCTCCAGGCTTCTGTCTCCGTGTTCCTCTGAGCCAATCTCTAGGGTCCCCTCACCAAACCCTGCCTCACCAGGCCCTGACCAGTTTTTCTCTGTGCCCACAGGAGCGGGATGGCATGCGTGCCATCCTGGGGTCATATGACAGTGAGCTGACCCAGGCTGAGTATTCACCCCAGTTGACGAGGCGCATGCGGGAGGCTGAGGACATGGTGCAGAAGGTGCATGCCCACAGCACAGAGATGGAGGTGGGTCTACGTGGTACGTGGCAGGTGGGTTGGGGGCTCATGTCTCTAGATGGTCATCCTTCCCCTGGCCAGGGACTTTGGGGGAGGGTGTGGTCATGGCTGATTATGTTTAATACATGGTCTGTTTTAATTCTCTTCATGGCACAAGGCATTCTAAGGGATCCCAGATAGCCCAACCCAGCAGGTCAGTATGAGGAGTAGCCTTCACTGAGTTGTCTCTAGGGGCTTCAGAGGTAGCCCTGGGGCCTGGAGTCTGGGCTTGGGGCCGCGTTGCCCATGTGCCGTGTCCCTGGGCCAGTGATTTCTCCTTGGTGTGTCTTCTATCCAGGTCCCTGTCCTAGAGGTAGTGAAGTGCTCTCCAGGTAGAGGGTAGTTTCAAGCCTATGGCTTCTGTCTCCTTTTTTCTGTTACTGTGTCATCTTGTGGGTGCTCTGTGACACTCTGTGCCTTTTCTAGTGGAACATGGATGGAGGGCCGGTCCGTCTTAGCATGACTTATTGGCTCTGTAGGTCTGTGGGCTCGTGGCCTGGCTCAAGGCTTTTGCCAGTGGGTGCTTGGGTTGGGCAGAGCACTGCATGGCCTCTCCTCCCTGGACAGCCTATGCCTGCTCTGAGCTCAGATCTGCCTGGTGGGCCTGGGCCCAAGAATGCACTATTGTGGATCTGGACACACCAGATATTCCCATACTGAGGGAGAAATGCCTGTGTCAGCCCCAGCAGAGTGGAGGAGGAGTTTGTTCCAGTCCTCTGTAGGAGCAGCATAGCCCTTTTGGGCATGCTGCTGTCTCCTCTTGGACAGGATACTGAGCTGGTGTGGCATGATACCAGGCCTGAAGTACAGCTTTGTAGGCCGTGGTGCTTGCTCTGCACCCCGGCACTGCCCACTTTCAGGGGCTTCTGTGGTGTGACCTGTGGCCCATGAGTCCTTTGGTCTTTGTGCTCACTGTCATCATGCGAGGCCTGGACCCACAGTGTGATAGAGATGCAGATGAGAGGTGCTAGTGTGGGCCATCACTCCGTGCAGGCTGCTGTCTACATTTCTCATTCATCCAATGTCTGGGTATCACCTCTGATGTCCCAGCTGGACAGATGGCCTGAGTCTAGCAGGGAGAGCCAGACTTCTGTGTGACCACAGTTGCTTCCCACTGGGCCTGGCCCCATCCAGGGGAGCGTTCAGCAAAGCTTCTGTCCCTTTGGAGCTGAGCTGCTAGCTGGGGGAGATGTTTAATAAACAACCTAAACTGTTCAGCAGGTTTGAGAACAAGGTTCATGTGAGTTAATGGACCAGACCCTCTTGGTTCCCCTGGAGTTGGCATGTCCAGGAAGATGGGGAAAGTGGTTAGCAGATCACTTAGTATGTGAGAGGGGGGTGTGGGGATGCCAAGACTTAGGCTCTGGGAATGTGGTACGTGGAGATGTTGGCCAGCTCCACAATGGGGCTTTCAGCCTCTTGCTTATGCTGAGGTTCCAGCAGGCACCCTGGGGGCCTGCACTGTGTCCCTGCCTGAGGACTGCCTTCACTGGTATTCTTCAGCAGAGCAAACTATGAGTGAAGGAGACCCTTGGTTCTGTGCTGACCTCCAGACCCCATTATCTGTCTGGGAGCTCCTCCAGCTGCTTCTCATTGGTGTCATTGTCTAGTAGCGGGGCCCTCCCTCCTCAGCTGCACGGAGTGAGGCCATTGTGGACATGAGTGCATTAATAGCCATCCGGTTATAACACATTTGGCTCCATACGAAAAGCTAATGAAGAGAGATTTGCGGGGAAGTCTGTCTGACAACTTCCATCATCCCTAGCATTTCTCACATGGAGAGATCCCCATCTGTTCTGGCCACATGCTCTCCACAGGTCATTATGTGCCCAGCATTTGTGCACAGCCAGTGCCTTTCATTCTGGGGATCTGTGTCATGACCCAGTTTGCCATCTCAGCACTCACTGACCAGATGTGCTCACAGTATCAGTGCCTCACCAGGTGGCTCAGGGCCTAGCCATCACCCTGCTCATGGGTGTGCATCAGGAGACCCTTTTCCTCCCTTTCCAGGTTACCCCTCCCCCCATCTATTTCCCAAAGTTATGAGAGATTTGACAGATGGAGGGGTCAGAGGCTCAGGTGGAGTGCAGTTCACTGTCACTAACACTGTCTACTCCTCTCGTCACAGTGGGGTTCATGGTGCTCCCCTCCCTTTACCTGGGGCTATATTGTGGCTGTTTCCTTCTGCACACAGTCCCCTGGGCCCCACAGAAGCAGTCTGACCTCTCACTAGCTGCCCTCCTGTCCAGGTCCACTAGTTGCCACCTGCTGCATGGAGTCAGTAGAAATGCCACTTGCTCCTTGATGTTTGAGGTGGCCAAATGTTCTGGCCTGGTTCAAGGTTCCTGGCAGAGGTCACCCTCCTCTTGTGGCGCCTTCCATAGGGGCTCTGCTGCTTCCTGGGAGAGGGAGCAAAGCACAAGGCATTGGTCGACCCTGCCCTTGGGAATGCAGCTGTGGTTGGATTCAGCGTGGGCTGGAGGAGCAGCCTGGGTGCCCCTGCTCATCCTGCCTAGACACCTAGATCCACTCAGGTGGAAAACTTTGAGCTTCCTGCCTCCACCAGGTGGCAGCAACAGCAGCCCCATAGCCTGCTCCTGGGACTGAGGCAGGTCTGAAGGCCCTCAGCAGGGTCTGCTGTGGAAGAGCCCCAGGGAGTGGGTTTCTTCTCAGCCTTGCTTCTTTCTCCTGTTCATCCACTAAGACTCCTCGTGTCCTTCCCAGCCCTGTCTGGGAACCTTGCTGGGGAGAAGGCTGCCTCTCCTCTGTCCCGCTTTCCATCTTTTCCACTGAGTCCATGGACCTGACCCTTGTGGTTGTGCTGAGTCAGGTGCTGTGGAGTTCCCTGTCCAGCAAGGGATAAGATAGGTTGCAGCCTGCTGCCAGGCAGGGGGAGTGAGGCACTGCTCTGGGGAGGCTGGCAGGAGAAGTCATCTGCCATCTCTTGGGGTCCTGGGGTCCCAAAGAGGCTAGAGGAGGTCTCTGCCTGGCACAGCACTGCTCCTAAGAGGTACCCAACAGTTTCATGCTGGTTGCCACCCGTCCCTGCCCCCCCAATGCAGAACAGTTGCTCTCAGGTAACTTAGGAGTAAATGGGGTAGGAGGTTTGAGGACCTTGTGGATACCCTAACTTCCCAAGAGATCTGCTTTTACTCACAGTGAGATGTGTGTGGCGACACAGCTTTATTCCATGGAGGGTGAATTCGCTGTTTAGGTGCAGGTTAGGGGTGGGACCTGGTATGGGTGCTGACCGAGCAAGGGCTGGTGGGAACCACGGGTCTTCTCCCAGTACTGGGTGACGTCACAGAAGTACCACATATAGAGAGGCACAGATGGTTGGCTGTTTTTCCTGTAATTTGTGGAATTGGTGCACTTTTAAGGGGAAACCTGATGTGGTAGTGAAGAAATCAGGAAAGGAGGTGAAACATCTGGGTCCTCTGCCACCCATCCAATGGCCTCATCCAGGGATGGAGACCTTCTGGAGCGCTTCTGGGCCTGGCTGTAGGTGTGGCTCCCCACGCAGTTGTGGAAACATAGAGCCCTCCAAGGAAGGGCTTCTTCTGTCCGCTATCCCACATTCCAGCCTTTAACTCCAGCCTTTTCCCCTGCGGAGCCTTGGGAAGGCAGTGTTGCTCTCTGTACCTTTGCTGGGCTGGCAGAGCCTGCACCCACCTGTTTATGCTGCAGTGCAGCCCTCAGTGGGAGGCCAGCTGGGGGCCACTGGCTGCCTGCAGTGGCTTTTTGGGAAGTCCTTGGGCCTATGCAGTTCCCTAGGAGACCCCTGAGCTTGGTCCATAGATGTGGCACAGGAAACTTCAGGAGAACACAGCCGTAGCTGTGGACATCAGTAATCATGTTAACAAAGAAGAAGAAGAGCCTGAACAGTGAACGCCAGTGCTAGGGATGGGGTGCCAGTCAAAAGATTCAGGGCCATGTCTACGTCTCCAGCTGCCACTTGCCATGACAAGGCCTTGGTGTCCTGTGAATCCTGGTTGTTGACTGTGCGCCATAGCAAGCAGGGTAGTTGGGTGAAGGTCTGACCTGGGTCCTCCCTCCAGTCATAGCAAGGGTGATTGCTTGCTTCAGGAGAAATGGAGAATTCAGAGATGTCCATGGCTGATATGGGCTAAATGGCTGAGTCTACCCTGAAGATTGGAAGATTGCGTGGTGGGTCCAGGCCTCATGGGCGCCCATGTCCCATGGAGCTGCCCTGTGGCCACAGCAACCCCTGCCTCCTCCAGGTGAGGCTGTGGGTAGTGGGGTCAGGACTATGTTCTCTGCCCACAGGGCTCTGGCTTCTGGGTGACTGGCTGGCTACCCTTGGTGCCCAGTCTGCTGTTGCAGAACCTCTGGGGTGTCTGGGCATCAGTGCCCGGGAAACTGAGTAGAATCCTGGCTGGCAAGGACAAGCCAGAGGCCTAGAATAAGCCAGCTGTGGGGCTGTTCCTCCCATGACCTGCTGCCAGCCCACCCACACTCTGGTCCACACAACCTATGCCTACCTCAGTTGGGGATCCACAGTCAGAGCTCTTCCTATCTCTAGCCTGACCCTTTCCAGGGGACAGGCTTCTCTGGGCAGGTCATCTGGCATCCTGGACTGTAAACCCATTTGTCAAGGTCCCTGACACCTTCATGCTGGTCCAGCTAATCAAGATCGTAGACATTGCCTGCCTTGTGGGATAGGTGTGAGTGTATCATAGTTGAGGATACCAAGGCCTGAGGTAGAGGAGGGTGGCCAAGGCAGACCTTCCTGCTTCTCATCATTCCTATGCTGCCTTACCCTGGGCACTGCACTTCAGATTCCCCACTTCCTGTCCAGGGTCCCAGGGTCTGAGTGCTGTACTCCCCACCAGGCCCAACCCTGAAGACCATGGGCACTGAGACTGAGTATGTGGACAGTGGGGTGGGTGTTTGCACTACTTGAGTCACCTACTCAGGTTACCCTGCTGGGCAGTAGGGGACTCTAATATCAGGAGAGACTCAGCTCAAGCTCACCTGGCAGTTCAGAATGACAATACACAGGCGTTGGCTGCAGTTGGTGGAGCTGTACCCTTGGAGGCTTTGGTGGGTGGATTTTTTGATTGTTTATTAAATAGTAACACTTCACATATTCTAAACTTTGGAAACCACTCATTCTTGGAGCACTTTGAAAGTTTCTCCAAGATGCCTGTCAGGAGCTTGTTGGTTGAGGGTTCTATACGGATGCACAGTGAAGTCACATGACTTTATGCAACTCACTTAAAGGGCCCTCTTGGCCTCTTAGATGGGGAGCATCACTTGCAACTGAGACTCAAGCTCCTTCCTAGTCCAGGGCAGCTTGCAGATGAGCCCTCACATTACTCCTGGTATTAAGATGTAAGCCAGGGGCTGGAGCAGTGGCTCAGCAGTTGGAGTGCTTGCCTGGCATGTGTAAGGACCTGGGTTCAAATCCAGGCACCACATAACAACTAAGTGTTGGAGAAACAAAGGCCAAGTAAAAAAATAAATAGAATTGATCCACCCCGCCTCCAAATCTCACCTTCTCTCTCTTAAAAAGAAAAGAAAAGAAGGGATGGAGAGGTGGCTCAGTGGTTATGGTGCTTGCCTGGCTTGTGCATGTACATGAGTTCAAACCCCAGCACCACATGCACAACAAAAGCCACATGAAAAACTAAATAAAATTGATCCTCTCTTTCTCTCTGTCACTGTCCCTTTCTCTTTAATACGTACATACATACATACATACATATGTACAAACCAGAGGATGACTGAAGTGCATGCCGGGAAACTCCATACTGCTTCAGGAATCAGTGTGGCCAGATCTGCCATCAAGGAATGTGATGTGTGGACCCCACAGTATTGTGGTCTAAGAAGAGGGTGCCAGACAGCTGAGGCATGCCACTGGCTGGTGGGGCTCAGAGGTCCTTGTGGGTGTGGGGCTGATGCCCATCCTACTCTCTGCTGCTGCCTCAGCTCACCTAACTCATTTCTTCTTTTATCTCCAGTCTTGTTCCTTTCCTTCCTTCTGTTCTCATATCTTTCTGATTGCTTTTCTCTGTCTATTCCCATCCCATCTCCCACTCCGAGCTCCTCTTTGCTGTAATCTGGGGTCAGCAGACTTTTTGTCCGCTTGTTCCCACTGATGTACCCTTAGGGCCTGTGTTTGCCCTTGAGGACACAAAACACATGTTCAGAGATGGGCAGGTGTGGGTTCCAGGCTTGGCAGCCACAGGGAATTGAAATTCCCTTCCTTGCAGAGCTATCTCATCCCACCCGTTTAGTTTTCTCAGTCAGTTCTAATGTGGGCAAAAGCATTTCAGTAAAACAAACTGGAAATGTCGAGCTGGGAAAATCCCAGTCGCCCGACTCTGGCAAGGTTGGTGTTGTTCTGCACGGATTTTATTTATTCCATTTATAAAGCAGCTGCAGAAGTTGGTAGCAGATGTCATGAGTTCTCTGTCGACGGAGCTATAAATATAAGTTTGTGGCACCTTCATTCCACTCATTGGCCAACCCATGTTTCCAGTTTATTTAATTAAAACAGATTACAGTGCTGCTGGCTGCAGGGTTGTATATGGAAATAGCCCAATTTTAGATTGCAGTGGATCTGGAGTAATTTCTGACTTCCAAATTAGGAAAAACAGACCATTCTATCGTTGCCCTTCCTCCCCCATTACTTTTGTGGGGCTCAGGCAGCCATTCTCCACACCGCCTTTCAGCAAGGAAACCCAGCTGTTATGCACTGTCCTGCCAGGTTCTCCTGTACATTCTTTTCAATTCTCAGAACCACATGAGGTAGGATTGTACCCCCTTCTTATAGATGGGGCAGATAGCATTCTGAGCACTAAAGTCCTCAAAATTTGTGGAAATTGCCATTTGTTGAAGATGACGTAGCTGACAGGAAGAGACACTGGGATTTGAACTCTGGTTGTGTGGCTTTAAATTCAGCCCCTCTGGCAGCAGTTCTCAGACTTGAGCCTTCATCAGCATCCCTGCAGAGCTTATCAGAATACAGCCCTTCAGGACCTCCCTCAGCATCTCTGATTCAGTGCATGTGGACTGGGGCCTGGGACCCAAACTGCTAGTGATGCTGAGGAGCCAACGCAGGCCCACACCTTGGAACCAGTGCCCTGCAGAATCATTAACAGTGAGCTGAAAGCAGTAGGACATTCTGGGGTAGGGTCCATGTCCTCCTCCTCAGCAAAACCTACTACTGTCTGCCAAACTGACAGCATGCAGGGTCTGTAGCCCACGTACTTGACCATGCCCACAGGAGCTGACTGCCTTCCAGCCACCATCCACTCGAGAAAGTTCCTTGCCACACCCCCAGGGCCACTGACCGGCAGAAGAGGCATCAGCCTTGAATAGACCCAATTCTGTGGCCCCAAAAGACCTCTTAGGACTGCTGGCTTGTCACTCATTGTAACAATTTTATGTAAACTAGACCAGGAAAGTGGGCAGCCTGAGACCTGTGTCTCATCAAACCTCTTCCATGTTAACTGTAACCTTGGAGGGGAGGGGAAGGAGACCTGCCTGCTTGGGCTATAGCCTCCACATGGGGCTTACTCTGGTGTCAGTGTCTTCCTGGCTAGCCACTCGATGATTGGGCAAAGCCCACCATTAGGGCTTTGTGGTGTCCTGTCCTGACTTGCATCCTCCTGTAAGTTTTCTTGCTGTGTCCTGGGCCTGCTGTGTGCTGGCAGGGGTGCGAGATTATCAGGAGCCACTTCACACTTGAGGATAAAAATAGCCCTGCTGAGGTGTTGGCACGGCATCCACATGTCACAAATGATGCGTGTGTCTAGGGCTCGTGTCCGAGCACATGCAGCACTCAGGGCCCACCTGGCTATGTGTGTTTCTGCAGGGGATGTGGTTCTGTCGGTGTACCATGTTTGCCACATGGTGCCTGGAGACAACCCCTTCAACCTGAAATCAGCCCAGTCACATTGTCCCTGAGACTGCTTGGTCAGTTCTTTAATGACAAAGTCGGCACTCCTCTCCCTCCCCAGCCTGAGCCAGCTTTGATGGCTCCAGGGTCCTGTCCTCCCTGCCAGGCACAGCCTTGAAGTCAAATCCTGCTTTCTTTATGGTGGTGACATCTTGGGCAGAGCCAGGAGCTTGCTCAGTGTAAATGGAATGGACACAATAGATGATTGCCCACACCAGGCCACTGACTCAGATGTGCCTGCTGACTGTGGGGAGTACCTGGTGGGCAAGATACCTTGGTGAGGTTTTCCTGATTAGGCAGCAGCCTGTCTCTATCAGGAAGTCTTAAGGAGAAGACAGGAACAGATGGACTGTGTGGCTGACTGTGTTTCCTGAGGTTACTGCAGAGGCAGCAGGAAGAAGCCACACTCCTTGCCACCACAAGGAGCCGCTCTGGTGAGTAAGATGTGCGGAGGAGAGTCTGTCAGCTGCCGCTGAGCCTTGCTCCCGCTGTCCCCATTGTCCCCTACTGCATCAGGAGCAGCTTTTGCTGGAGGTGCTACAAGTTGGTCCTGACTGTTTCCTCTTGGGGACTGCTGATAGCCATGTGTCCAGGGTGAGAGGGTCTTTGTTGCAGGACTTGTTGGGGTGATGGTCTTGAGCCTGTTGCTCAGGCCTCAGGTGAACAAGGTCTGGGACCTCAGAAGGGATTCACTGTCTGTATATAGACATGATGACTAACAGGGCCTCAGCTGTGGAACAGACAGGGCCAGGATGGGCCCAGGTCTCCTTCCTCCCAGTAGGCACCTCTCACCCTGCTGCTCAGCCTGACCGTATTCTCAGGAGGCCTCTTGGCCAGAGGCACTTGCCTGAACCATGAGATGTGGCACATCACCCAGCATTCATCATTATGCATCCGGCGTGTGCACAGATGATTGGTTCTGGTTGACTCTTCTGCTGAGGCACAGCTCTGTGATGGAAGATGCCTCTCTGCTAGTTTGGGGAGGTTTTTGGGCATCTGCTGTTGCTGTTGCTTGATCAGGCACTGGTGGAGTCCCTGTGGTGCCCTTTTTGTCTCTCAGATGTGGACACCACAGTCAGAGAAGGCAGCTACTGCTCATCATTCTTCAGTGCCCAGTGGACAGATAGGGGTGACCAAAACATGTGTAATTAATTTTTTTACAATATATACCTAGGGGTGGAGTTATTAAGTGATGGGTTATGCAGATGTTAAACTTAATATTTTCCTAAGTAATTTTCATTCCCCCTATCCACACAGACAAGAGTCCATTGATTTATATCTTTTCCACTCCTAGTGTAGTAACTAGGAGTTCTTTATTTTGGCAACCAAATGGTTGCAGAGTGGTGTTTCGTTGTTGGTCCTGATTTGCATTTTCCTCATTACTGACCATGTTAATTACCTTCCTGTGAGTGTTTTCTATTCTGGGAGGTCTGCATCTTGCCCACTTTTCTGTCGTGTAACTTATGTTTTCTTGCTGCTTTGTAGATGTTTGGAGTGTGCTCCTAGACTAATCGTGTGGTGGGGGTGTCAGCATCTGCTTCACTTCCCTTGTCCACCACTTAGTGGGCAGACTTCTCTAGGCAGAGTGGAAGGATTGTGCACCCGAGAGCAGCTGGTGGGGCTCTGGCCCTGCAGCTCATTTGGGTTTGAGAACAGCAGACTGGGCAGTGCTCTGGAGCCAGGGCAAGCCTGGGCTTAAACCCTGCCCTGATCAGTTACCACTGGTCAGGTTTGGGATAGGACTTGGGTTCTAGGCATCAGTTTTTCTTTCCTGAAGTAGGACAGTAGGAATGCCACCCACCCCCCGCAGGATTGTTGGGAGGTGGACAGCAGGAGGGAAGCATGGTGCTGGGAGCCCGCCATGTGGGCTCAGCGGCTGTCCCTATCAGCAGGTGCCTCTAGCTGTAGAATCCCTAATGACGAGGAATTCCAGCTGGTGCTGCCTCCCCAAGGTGGCTGTCCAGTAGTCAGGTTGAAGGGCTGATTCCCCTTCTTTTTGCAGACCTGCAAGCAGAAGGAGTCTGTGCCACTCTAGGGTGAGCTGTCTCCCTGGCTCTGTGAAGCTGAACACATTCTCTGTTGACATATTAGTATGTGGTCAACTCACTTGTATAGTGTATTTATAGACAGGACCCATGATGGTCACCTCAGGGCTAAGGATGTTCCCTTGCAGGCATCCCCACCTCTCTCCATGTCACTTCCTGCCCACCAAAGGCAGCTTGGACAGTGCTCATCCATGAGGGCTGTGATATATTCTCATTATGTGATTTCACCCTGGCCTGATGACATGGCCAGTGAGGAGGCCACTTGTGTCTCTGGAGGCCGACCACACCTCTAGGGAAGCTGGGGGCGCTGTGCGCTATGGGGCTGAGGTCCATGTAGCTCCAGTTTTGGGTCCCCATGTTAGTTTGCTTGTTCCCTGGTTGCCTCCAGCAGGGTGACCTTGGGAGCTGTGGCTGGGTCTCACATAGCCAGCTCCCTGTTGCTGGATTTCTCCAGCAGATACCAGGCACTTCAAGGATGCTGCTCCTGGTTGGGAGTGAAGCTGGTGACACTAGCCCCAAGGATGTGGCAGATGTGGTGCTCTGGTGCTCATGGGGGCCTTGATCAGGAGAGGCTGCCAGTGCTTGGGCTAGCACAGCTTCCCTTGGCTCATAGTCAGGACCTCCCTTGCTGCTTTGCACTCAGGGGAGGATGGGCCCTACCTGCTCTTTCCAGATCCCACTCATAGCTGGCTGTATTGGAGAGCTTCAGGTGTTTGTGATACATGGCCTTTCACTACAGAACTTCAGGCAGCAACTCCAGAACATGTGCCTGCAAGGGGAGGAGGATGGTTTCTCCATCAACTGGGGGCACTGAACATCCTATCTGAAGTGCCTCCTGTCAATACCCATAACCAAGGAGCAGGGTGTGGGGCTGACTTTGGGTTGTCCTGTCACTAGATTGTTCACTCAGTTACCATTACCAAACAGGGACCCTAGCCTGTTTTAGGAACGGGCTGTGTGGGTGCTCCTGCCTGCTGCCCAGCAGGGACGGGGAGGCTACGGTGGTGTTGGGGGTGCCTTCCTGCAGCCCCAGGGAGGGAGTGCTCACACGCAGTCTCTGACCCTCTTGGTCTTGTCTTGCAGGCTCAGTTGACACAGGCTCTGGAGGAGCTGGGAAGCCAGAAGCAGAGAGCTGACATGGTGAGTCCTAGAACAGTGTTAAGGTGTCACCGTGTGGCAAAGGGCAGCCCACGGTTTAGGCTGCCTTGTGTCCTGTCCTATCCCTATCAGGACTTGTCCTATAGGTACGAGTCTGCACCATGGCCACAGTCCTTCCCCGTTGTTGGAAATGGTGTGTAGAATGAACGGGATGTGTGGTGAGAAGTGAGTCCCAGTTCTTGACCGCTGGGCTGATGTGGTGACTTCCACTATTCCTGTGTGCAGTAGGGGCTGAAAGATGTGTGATGCCAGAGGTGCTCATGTGAGGAACTGCACTGGGGGCTGGGCCCCAAACCAACTGGCCCTAGCAGTACAGGTGGGGTTGTCCTAAGGGGGTCTGGGTTGAGTCTCCAGCTGAACTGAAACACAGATGTAGGTAGAGAAGGGCTTGGCATGATTATCGTCCCCTCAACAAGTTCTGAAGAACAATCTTGTCCTCTCTGTGGATGTAGCAGTGAGCAGCATGGGTTTCTGCTCTCCTGGCTCACATTGTTGTCAGCATGGGCGGTGGGCAGGTGGGGGGCAAACCATGAATAAGTAGAGAATAAACAGCAAAATGGGAGCTGCTAGTGAAGACAGTACTGCAGGGAAAGGAAGAGGGGCCTAGGATTGAGGGGGAGGGGATAAGGACAGTGAGTAGCAGGAGGATTGCAGAGGGCCATGGGGAGCAGGGCCTGAATTCAGCTGCAGGGAAGATGAGCACAGGCTCCATAGAGAGCACAAGGATCTGTGGCCAGGTCTCAGTGTAGTCCTGTGCTCTGGGTGGTATTTCTGTCCTTGGAGCAAGAATGGAGGTAGAAGGAAAAAATGGGAATTGAGCCTGTTTCAGGTCACTCCTACATCCTGGCATCTGGTCTGGGCAGCAGCCATGAGCTGGGGCTCTAGGGAAGACACTTGTTTTGAGTCCTGGAGAAGGAAGTATTTCAAGGGAGAGAGGCTACTTCTCAGACCCTGCCAGTAGAAGCTGTGAGAGGAGCAGGGTGCCTTTGGCTCTGGAGCAGGCTTTCCCCTCAGAGGTCCCCAAGAGTGCTGTTAAGGGCAAGCAGGACTGGCTTTCCAGATGTGAACATGGACAGCACTGATGGCCCTGAGGGTCCAGAGGATCAGTTGTAGTGGGACACCAAGGGGTCCTGGGAGGATTCATTGCCCTCATGGATGGTATAATAGCACACTGTGTGCTCAAGACGCTTTCCAGGAGCAGGGACAGGCTGCAGGCTGCAGGACTACCATAACTGGGTGCCAGGAAGGAGGCATTGGCAGACACAGCACAGCTGAGCCTCAGGAACGTTGTTCCTTTTCTGAAGCCTCCTCCACCCACTAAGGCTGCTGGGGCAACGTGTTTTCACAGTCTACAGGGTCCTCTCCACTCTCACTTCTGGTACACCAGGTCCCAGCATCGTGGTGGACAGCTCTGCCCATCTTTGCCAGCCTGTGCTTTACCCTCAGTAACTGAGTCTCCCAGGCTCTTTCAACAAGGGCTGGTTTCGTTTGACTTTGGGGAAGGCAGGTTTGAGGTGGGGGCCTGATGTTCTTTGAGGACCAGTGCATCCATTTGCTGAGCCCCAGGGAGACCCTGATGTTCCGTGTGTGTGTCAACTTGCATGGTTTCCTTGGTGTTGACCTGAATTGAAGAGAGCCCAAGGGCCTTGTTTTCATAATGTCCACAAGGCCAAGAGGAGTTAGAAATGAGTTGTGCTAAGCACGTGCCAGGCCTGTGGCTTTGTAACTAAACAGCTGCTGTTCTCCTGCTGCTGCCCTTGAATTTGGGCACTCCATTTTTCCTCACGTGCAGGGATGCCTTTACCCTAACCCCCACCTTCCTCTGCTTCCATGCGAATTTGGAGAATTTGCTAACCAGTGGAAAGACAGAAACTAATCTTAGGCCCTCAGGCCAGGGAAGGTGTGGTCAGCCCCTGTAGCACTGGCCTCACAGGGTTCCAGTATCCTTTCTGGGGCTGTGGGTTGCCCTTGGTGTAAAGAGCTGTCAGCTCAGCACATCTCTGCCAGCAGGATTTCTGTTTTTTACTTGAAACTCCTGGGAAGCCAGGTACGGTGATGCACATCATTAATCCCAGCAATTCAGGTGACTGAGGCAGGCGGATCACAAATTTAAGGCCAGCCTCAGTAACTGAGACGCTGTCTCAAAATAAGAAGAGCTGGAGATTTCACTTAATGGCAGGATGCCCCTGGCTTCTGTCTTCAGTACCTCTTCCCAATCCCACAAGTCTCAGGCATTGTGAGGTTCTGTACCGAGAATTTGGGGGGCTAGGCAGAATAGTGCTTTTGCCTTCGGTCAGGGACCCACCCCTGGGTTGCCAGGCCTTGGGGATGGTGCCCAGCAGAAGCTTTGGGTGAAATATAGCTGCCTCCAACCTGCAGAGACGGACAGGTGCTATACGGCTCATCCCATGCTTGCCCCAAGTATGTCTGTAGATAGGTACTGGTACTTTGTGTGGGTTTTCTTCAGGCTTGTGTTGGGAGCAGGTTTTTATCTTTCTCTGATTGCTCAATCTTTAGCTTATTTCATCTTGTTTATTTCACTTCTTTCTTCTCCTTCCCAGTTAAAAGGAAAATAAGACGTGGCAGTGCCTGGTTCCAGGGGTGCAGTAGGCTGCTCTTACCTGGATGGCACAAGCCTCTGTCCTTCCCACCAGCACATCCAGGGCCAGGGCGTGTCTGCTATGTAAGTGCTTATGCTGCCCTTGATGCGGCTGTGGGGGGTGGTGGGGACCCAGAGCTCGGCCGTCTGTGTTCAGATCCTCACTCTGCCACTGTTTCTTGTGGGTTGTGGCTGGACTCAGGCTCCTCCAGTAGAGACTCCATCCTCACTGATCCGGTGTAGGAGCTTCTTCCTGAGCCATTGACCACAGGCTTTGCAGTACCATCCCGTGTAACGTTGTGGCCATGGGAGGGTGCTTTATCTATGCCAGCTGGCATGGGAATCTTTGATTATGTGAGTGACTATTGGGTTTTCAGTTTTAATTACTTTAAGTAACCATTTGTAGCAGTGGCCCCCATATTGTCCAGGCTGCCTAGGAGATCAGCTCACAGGATATTCTATGTCCTTTCTCCTCCAGGCCCTGCTCGTGTTGGCTGTATGGAGCCTTCTTTCCACCTTCCTGCATTCTGAACTCTCAGTCTGTTTGCCACTGGCTAGCTCTACTCCTTTTGTGGATTTAAGCTCATGTTCCCAGCCTTGTCCTTTTGTTCTGACTTGTGGTCCTTTCTGTACTGGCTCTTTGGGGATGAGATTGATATGTCTTGCTGGCTCTGGTCCTTCCTACCTTGTGTAGTGCCCTTCACAGGAGGCAGTGGGGAGAAAAGTGCAGAATGGAAGGGCCATGGGAGCCACAGATTGGCTGGGGCACAAGGCTGTCTGGCCTTGAAGCTGCCCTTCTAGTCCTGACTTGCCTTGGGTCTGCATCCACAGCCACAACCTCCTCTTAGAATGGGCTAAACCAAAGCCCCTCTCTCCTGGGATTATAAGTAAAACATATACCAAAATGCTGCTGACATATAGCCACCAGACCAGCTCTTCATCCAGAAATGGGAACAGATGTAGGCAGCCAGAGTTCACTGTGCAACTGGGAGGGTAGGGTCGCCAACTCTGCCTCAGAGGAACCAACTCCCTGCGGCAGAGATGGCTGTGAAGGTGTTCTCTGGCACCTCAACAGTGGGGTCAGGCAGCCTATCTGGAGAATTCCTCATCTAAGGTGTCCAGGACTGCTGGGGATACAGCCCTGGCCCCACCTCTAGGTCTGCAACCCCTCTCTCAGTGAGTCTGCCAGGAGGAAAAGAAGAACTTTAAACACCTCTAGCTAATTGCAGATGACAAGACAGAGGCAGTTTGACTTTCTGTTATTAACCAGTGGGCCACACTAATTAGTGAAAATAAGTACAGTTCATGGTTTTTCTTTAAGTGCAATTAATATCACAAGGAAAGAAGTCCCGGGCCACAGTCCTGTCACCAACACACCTCATCCTAATTAGATATGGCTAACAGTGGCTGAAGAGATGAGCGTTTTGATTACAACTATTAAAAAAAATCCTCAAATATGTTATATACTTGAGAGAGTGAGAATCAAGTGTTTATTTTCTGGTTTAAGAGGCATGACACCCCTTACAGCTTGGTGTAAATAAGCAGCTGTTTCCCTCAGTTCCCATTTCCCCCTAGTGGTTCTTCCTTGGCCCTTGCTTCTCACTCCCAGGGCAGCTGTGTGTTTGGTCAGTCTTCCTAAGAAAGGGCTATGACTGTGGCAGAGCCAGGGCTTAGCCAGACCTCTTTCTGACTACCCTCCCTGCTCCCTCTGCAATGAGCAGCATTATGGTGGCCACTATGTGTGGGGAATACTTTTCACCAGGTGGCAAGTGCTCTACAGAGGGCTCTGAGTCAGGGACCCCCACAAGGCAAGCCCTGTGTCCTGAGTGAAGGACCCAGGCTCTAAGGCCTTGTGTAGTGTGCAGTCCCTGGAGTCCACCTGGTCTCTCGGAGCCTGACGCTTCTTGTTGGGTAGTGGGCTCTGTGCAAACCTGGAAGGGGTGGGCCCACTGGTGGCCTTGCAGGTGCACTGTCCTTGGTGCTAATGCCCAACTGGATCCTGGAACAAAAGCAAACTGGTTCTTAAGTTCTTGTGACTATCATATGTCCATCATAAGTCTGATCTTGTCACAGCTCGGCACCATGGCCCCTGCTATTCTCCTAGTGATTGAGCCTCCCCTGGTAGGGAGACTGGTGGAACCAGTTACTCTGTTCACTGGTACTGCTGTGTGACTGGGTACCAGGCTGGAGGAACTTGGTGCCTGATAGACTTGGGTGGGGAGCTGACTGCAGGGGTGGAGGGGTGGTTCTGCAGGCTATGTGCTGCCCTGTGATCTGGGCAGCCAGTTGTTTTTGTATCACAAAATGTGTGTCCCAGGCAGGTCTGAGGAAAGGTCTGAAGTCTAAGTCCCTGACCTCTCTCCATTACCCTCTCCTCCCATCCTTGATGAGGCCAACTCCGCACCCCAGAGGAAGAGCCTCTCACATCCACACAGGAAGGGGTGCAGCCCCTTCCTGCTGTGTCGCCACAGGCAGGCACTTTGCCTCCCTGAACTTTCATTGCCTCATTGAGAAGACCTAGGCTTCTCAGTAAAGCATTGCTTGGGAGACTGTGGCCTGGTCCTCAGAGCCCTATGTTGCTGGTGCAGGGCTCTCTTTTGCCTGTGAAGTCGGACTGCCACCTTTAGTCTTACTTCCAGTGCTCATAGCAAGGCTTCTCCATGTGACAGAGGACCAACTACATAAGTGAGGCTGGTACTGGGTCCACTTTAAGCACTTCTTGCATTTAGAATAAACCAAGTGCCTCTTCTGGACTTATTCTGAGGGATCAGAGACTGTGACCGAACATCTCAGGCCGATCTTACTGCTGTAATGCCAAAAATGTCACACATTGAGTAACTTAAAGAAATGGATGGCCAACATCTCTGGAGGCTGGATGTTCAAGGATTAGTGTCTGGTGAAGCTGCTCTGTGTTTCTCACTGTTGCTTTGTGTGTTAGGACAGGTGGTCAGGCTCTTGGGGCCCTTCCTTGAGAGCACTGGTCATACTTCATGACCTCATCACCTCCCAGAGTCCCCTTCTGAGACCACCACCCCAGGGGAAGATATCAGCACATGAATTTGAGAGGCAGACAAGTAGTCTGCCATGTACTCCCCTCCTCCTAGGTGTGGCTGACCTATTTCTTCACCTAGTCCTTGGGACCTGGCAAAGGCGTGCCCATATGCCTTCCCCCTCCCACTGACTCCCGGCCCCTTGCCAGCCCTGAGCAGCCCTCTTCTCATACTTCATGTGACTCCTGTGCCGTCCCTTTTCCTGGAATGTACTCAGTTTTGCAGAGCCCAGTTCTTCCTGCAGATGAAACTGCACTTCTCTGGCCCTCCTCCCTGCTGCAGACTCACTCTGTCTGTGCTGCCTTTGTGGGGCATGTGATTGTCATTGTTACCCACCATCATCTTGTCATTGGGTTTTCCTAGGCATGGCTATTGGCACCTTAGGGTGGCCAGTGTTTGCTGCTGTACATCTTGTTCCAGGCATGTGCTCAATGATTTGTGTGGCTTGTCTCACTACAACCTTATTGGCAAACCCATGAGCTGTTCAAGTTGTGGTTCCAGTTATTCCAAGGAGGGAAGAGGCTCAGTGAGGACTGTGATGTGCTCAGGTTCACATGGCTGGCAGGCAGACAGTGTGCCGGGGCTCAGTTCCAGGTGACTCCAGACCCTGGGACCCCTCTACTACAGCCAGGAGGTGCCTGTGCACTCCACGGAAGTGGGGTATCTGATGAATCTTATCCTCCAGCACTGGCTAGGGCTAGGCAGACAGCTGACCACTTAAAGTGTTCGGTGACTGATTAGATGTAGACATTTAGGAGCAGGCTGTCCATGCCTCTCCGTCCCTCCCCATCTGGTCAGCAATGATCCAAGAGGCTGTTATCTCATGAGGGTCATCTGCACTGAAGAAACAATAGCCTGAAAGTTATTTTCTTAGCCCAGAAAATAAATTTCTAATGGTTTAATTTCTGACCCCTAGCTACAGAGGATAGGTGGATTTCCACACACCTCCTAAAAAGCAGAAAGTCCTAGTATGGAAAGAACCCTGCAGCCTATTTTTGTCTGTGCTCCTAAGACACGAGTTCTGAATTGGCTGAGCCTCGTGCCGTGTGTGGTGTCTGATTCTGTGAGACCTTTCTTTAGTTTTCTTTTTGCAGAATTTTCCTAGACATCATCATGCTTTCTTTTCCAGGTGAACTTTAGAGTCAGCTTCCCAAGTTTCGTAGAGACCCTGTTGGAATTGCTGTGGCCCATGGACCTTTGCAATGTCAGTGTCCCATGTTGCCCATCCCTGCTGTTGGCCTCTCTGTCCTTCCCTCCAGTTGGTGGCTTCTTTTAGAGGTTCTCTCCTCTCTTCAAGTGTACTCCTGGAGTGTGTCCCTTGATAGGTGTGCTCCTAGGCATTCGTAGTTCTATTACTCATATGTTGCCTTTTTACAGCCTCTTCTGGCCTCTAGGGAGGAGGACCGGGTATGTGCTTTAGACTTGAAGCAGAGAGAACCCATAATCACAAAAAAGAATTGGTTAATTTATCTTTAAAAATTATGAGAGCAGGGGCTGGAGTGGTGGCTCAGTAGTTTCGGTGCTTGCCTGGCAAGCCCGAGGACCCGGGTTCAAACCCCAGCACCACGTACACAACTGAGTGCTGGAGCAACTAAGGCCATGTGAAAAACCAAATAAAGTTGTTTCTCTCTTTCTCTGTCCCTCTCACTGTCCCTCTCTCTTTAAAAAAAAAATTTATGAGAGCAATTCTATATAGGGAAGTGTCTTGCCCTTGTTCTAATTCTTCTACATACAAAATGTTTTTTGATTTAAACTTTGTGCATCTCCGTGGTGGCCCTCTGTGCTCAACCCTTTCCCAGCTACCAGTTTGTGCTGCTCCTGTTATGCTGCTCAAACCCATAGTCCCTGGCTCATTGTCCTGAGCTCCCTCACAGGGGTGTCTGGAGGAAAAGGTGGGTGTGGCCCTTGCCTGGTGCTGGAGCTTTCTGACGGTGGAGCCTGCCTTGCCGCTCTTTTAGGGTAGCTTGCCTTCCTGCCTCACCACTGCCACCGGCTCTTTGCAGGCAAGTTTCACCCTCTCAGCTGCTCATGATATCTGCCCTGATCTTTGTGCACCTGGATTTTCATTCCAGTCAGGAAGCAAGGGACTATGTGTTTGCCTATGTCAGCTGCTGGTAAGCTCCATAGAGCCCCTGTCAGGGTAACCTGCACATTCAAGGTCTTCAGGGACATGGAGCCTCCAGTTTGAGACTGCTGTGTGGTGGGGAAGGCCCTTTCTATAGACCTTCATGTTCAGTTGCTGCTTCTAAACAGGTTTCATAATCATGCATGGTTATCTGTAGGCCCTTGCAGGTGTGTACAGAGAGTTGATGCGGCTTTCACTGATTTTAAAGGGTTTCTGAGCCTCACATCTTGTTTAGTGCTCTGGGGAGGAGGCATCTCATTGACTCTGGTCAAATTGCAGAGCCAGTGGAAGCACTTGTGCACAGACATGACTTACCAAGCCATGGAATTATGACCTTGTGAGGGTAGAAGGGCTGTGATTGCCTCCCTCAAGAGCAGGGTTTGGGGTGGCAGCAACCCCCTTAAAGTGGTTGCCATTCCTCCTTGCACTCAGGTAGCAGGAACTGCCTTCTTTTCTTCTAAACATGAACTGCTTTTGCCCTGATTCTGTTTAACATCCAAAATGCTTGATTCCTCCAAGTCTAGGGCCTTCTTGTCCTCTAGTGCCCTAGAGCGAAGGTACAGTTTGGCTCACTACTTGGCTGTCAGTGGCCATGTAGCCACTCTGGACCTTCCATCCCTGACAGTATAGCACTATCTCATCCCTCTGGAGCTTGGTCACTTACTGTGCAGTGGCCTTCCTACGGTGGACGCCAGGGACCGCTTCCAAGTGACAAGCTGGCTGTCCTGGCTGTCCAGGCTGGAAACTCCACTGGTCTGCACACTCCAGCCGGGCTTCTCTTTTTGAGGAGCAGTTGTTTCCCAGCTCAGGTGACTGACTGTACTCAGCAGGTGGTGACTGGATGAGCTGTCACTGGCTGCACAGCCTCTTGTAAATCTCCCTGCAGGCTAGAGTGGAAATGTAGAGAGGGTTCAACTTAAGGTCCCTCCCTCTCTCCCTCACCAAGAAGCAGCAAGGACTTCTGAGACCCTCCTGGGTGCTGATGGGCTGGAAGTGGAGCAGAATGGTGACCTCTGGGCAGGGTTCCCATCCTGATCTCAGAATCACCTCTTGGAGATGTGACACCTTTGTCCCACATTGGGCCCTGGAGAGCTAGTTGTGGCCTCAGAGCCCCTAAATCCCAGCACTCAGTATCATCACCACTTCCAGTGGTGTTTGTCAGATGAAGACTCGTGTGTCGAGTGGATGGGTGATGAGGTTATGTGGGTGTGTACACATGAATAAGCATGCACTCTCTAGTGGACACGTTAATTAGAATTGCTGTCTGGGTATGGGGAGAGCAAGTTACCCAGCTTTTCCTCTGGTTATTACTTTGTGGAATTAGTTGAGGCCTCTGGGATCAAACCATGTATCCTCTCAAATTAAACCGAAATACACAGTCTCTATTTAAATATTTTTTTATCTGTTCTGAGGCGTCGGCCCTGAATGCTATTAGCACTAAAGTTCCATGAAGCTTTGGGGCTAAGGGCATAGCTGACAGGCCAGGCATGTGCAGAAAGGAGGGGCCTGTGGACAGAAGCATGAGGCATGTATCAGGGCACTGGTCCATATTGAGCTAGACAGGCTGCAGGGCTCCGTGCCTGGTATGGGCAGCTCCCACAGGAGCCTGTCCTTGGTTCTGTCATCTGTGTTTCATGCTCTCTGCTTGGAGAGCTCCATCTTGAAGCATTAGGGGTTTCCCGACCTGGGTGTCTGGACCGTCCTGGCCTTGGCCCTGCTCTGTGCTCCTCTCTCAGAAAAACTGTAGTTGCCCCACCTGAAATTTAATTGTTTTCATATTATTCACACTTACCTTTGAATTCTATAGATGAGATTCAAAATCTGGTTGAATTTGGTTGAATCAAGATCAACCAAATTATTAAATCTCTAGCCAGGCCAATCAGGGAAAAAAGTGTGAGGACAGAAATGACCATATCAGGAATGAGAGCATTAACAATTACACTTGTTTTCTGGGTTTTTTATTGTTGTTGTTGCTGTTATTTGTTCGTTTTTGTTTTTAGATTAGAGCTACCCTAGTGGGTGTGAAATGTATCTCATGGCTTTGATTTGCACCTTCTTGTTGTGATGTTGAGCTTTTCTCCTGCGCTTGTGTGGTCATCTGTCTGACTTTGGAGAAGCAGCTGTTCACATCTGTTGCATGCCCCTCCTTTTTTTTTTTGGTAATGATGATTGAATCCAGGGGTGATACATCGCCAGTATTTTTAGGTTTTTGAGACAGTGCCTTACTAAGTTGTTGAGGCTGGCCTTGATCTTGAGATCCTCCTGTCTCAACCGCCCAAGTCACTGGGATTGCAGGCATGCAACTCCATGCCCAGCTCTTTTGCCCAATTTTAAACTGGGCTACTTTTTTGTTGATGAATTGCAAGAGTTCTTTATACATTCTGAATACTAAACCTTTATCAGAGATATGACTTTCAAACATTTCCCCCTTGTTACATAGTTTGCCCTTTCACTCTCTTGACAAAGTTTTGATAAAATCTGTTTTATCTTTTTTCCAGTGGCATATTTTAAAATCATTGCCAAAAATCAAGAATACAAACAACCACAAATAGCTGGAGAGGGTGTGGGGAAAATCATCCCTTATCCATTTTTGGTGGGACTACAAACTAATGCAACCACTTTGGAAAGCAGTATGGGGACTCCTCAAAAAATTAGCAATGGAATCACCATATGACCCAGCTGTCCCACTTCTGGATATTTTCCCAGAAGCTATAAATTTAGCATACTACAGCAACACAGCTACATCAGTGTTTATATCAGCACAATTTAAAATAGCTGAATTATGGAATCAACCCAGATGCCCATCTTTTGATGAATGGATCAGGAAACTGATTTACACACACACACACACACACACACACACACACACACACGAATTCTACTCAGCTATTAAAAAAAAAGATGGAGGGGCTGTGGAGAAATAGGCACACTAACACACTGTTGGTGGAGCTGCAGACTGGTACAGCCCCTCTGGAAAGCAGTATGGAGAATCCTTAAAAAATTAGGGATGAGTCCACCATATGACCCTGCTATTCCACTCCTGGGTATCTTTCCAGGGGACTTAGAATCAGCACATTACAGTGACACAGCAATATCGATGTTCATGGCAGCACAATTTACTATTGCTAGGCTATGGAAACAACCCCGATGTCCCTCACTGGAAGAATGGATCCAAAAAC